>JAYMTP010004831.1:0-14292 GCA_036897365.1 Geranium brycei
ATAACTATTGAGGGTATTTTGGTCTTTTTATCTCAAAATTCTGTAAGATTTAACCTTGTTAGAGCTAAGTGAGACGAAATGTAATTTGGGTGACTGCGAAATCGAGTTTTATATTTGGGTGTACTTATGTGAGAATGACATATAGTTGGGTGTACTTATGTGTAATTACCCCTTTCAAATATGTGCAAATTGCTAAACAGCTTTTATCGTGATTAACAAGTATGATAAACATTATCCCTTATAGATTTTACAATTTTGTATAGCAATTTGTATTGAAAAACTATGTATTTAGAATTAATGGTACAAGATTTTAAAACTTTTTTAGGATTATTTAGGGATCCAAAACATGGGCGTCCTTATCATTAAGCGAGTGAAACCACCGCTTAAGACCCCAAAAATATAAAATATATAATAAGAGAATTTTTTTATAGATTAAAATTTTGAAAACAACTAGATGACAACAAATAATAAGAAGAATTTGGCATTATAGAGAATGATGGAACGAAGAAGCGAGGTCGATGAGGTGGATGTGAAACGGAGAAGAAGGATCCCGAATCCCGTCGTTGATTGGTCCTCAATCTCTTGGGAACTCTTCAGCCCGATAGCCTCCAAGACCAAATTCATCGGCAACCTCGTCAGCTGGACCCTAGTATGTACCTATTGGAAGTCCCAGGCCACCGAACTCAGCAAAATCCTAAACATAGGCCCATTGTTCATGCCAAGAACCGAAAGTGACTACGGCCATATTATCCTCCTAGCCCCCTTCTCCGACAAAACCCTTTACCTTGCCAGATTCCACCACCGGAATGTTCCGTCCCGACCAGAGCCTCTGGGGCTCTCCCTTCAGCTGGCTGATCGACAACACTAACGCCGATACTGACTCCCACTCATTCCAGCTCATCAATCACTTCACCAAACGCACAATCAATCTCCTGTTGGATCCCATACTCTTCAATTTGAACTGGCGCACGCAATGGTACTGGGCCTTCCTAACGGCCAGCCCCGATTCTGATCCCGACAACTACCTCCTCGTCATCATCATGGCTTATGTTTGTGGCAAACTCGCCTACCTTAGGCCCCGTCAAAGCACAGTCTGGTCTTGGCTCCAACTCGACCTCCAGAGGAATTTCTTGTGCACAACCTATTTCAAACAAAAACCCTACGCACTCGTATACTCCCCCCACTCCAAATCCTTACAGGTGTTGTCGTTTCCATCCATTGATGAGAACAGCCTTCTCCACAGCCTCGATACCGTCGTATCGACGTGACCCCTGCAAAGTCGCAAGGAAGCAAAAGTACGGTATTACCTCGTCGAGATCAACGACAAGTTGTGTCTCTGTTTACATTATTTCCGTGATCTCGAACGTACTAATGCTATTGAAATTTTCAAGATTGATCTTTCTACCAGAGACCTTAAGGGCCCTCTAGATTCGTTGGGGGAATCATTGCTTGTTTCTGCAAACCAATTATTCCTTCTCTTGGAAGGCAAACTATCCCCCGGCTAACCATGGGCGTCCCTACCATTAAGCGAGCGAAGCCATCGCTTAAGGCCCCTAACCAAAAAATGCCTCAAAATTATACAATAAAAGAATTTTTTTGGTATATTAAAGTTTTAGAAACAATTGAATGATTTCATAAAAAAAATGGATGACGTTAAGAAAACAATTGGATGACGACGAAGAATAAGAGTAATTTGGCATTGTAAATATGATAGATTATATATAGTTTATTGTTATAAATTTATCTATTTTTACTCCATTAATAAAAATACATGAGTATCAATTCAGGAGCAGCTATGTCTTTTATCTTACTTTTAGCGGTGATATAAACGATCGCTATAGACTTGGAGTTTGGGATGTTGTGCATTCTCGCGAGGTTGATTTTTATATGATGACAACATCGACCGGGTATTCACCTCTTTGGATCCTCCCACCTCTAAGGTAAGTAGGTTTTAGTGCTATTAAAGTCCTCATAGAAGTTGATTTTGATATTTTGCGTGTTAATTTTTTTGTGTCTCCATCTGTTGACATTATTCGGTTGCGTTTTAGTTATGGCAAGGAGGAGCCGGATGCTGTATCCTCAATCTTAGGTCTTCAGAGTTATTGGGATTCATTTTATGCGCTTGAGCTGGCTAATTTTCGCGAGCGTGATCTCACTGGTGAAGTTTGGTAATTTGATGCTATATTGTGATGTTTCTTTTTACTCTCCATACTTTTATAATCAGTTATCTTCTTTTTATATGTATATTTTCAAGTTTCCATTTCCATGACCAAGTTAATAAATTAGATATTGTGATTTTATCAGTTCATATGTTGCATCCCTTTGTACTTGATATGCAATGTCTGTTAGAAGCGAGTGTTTTGAGAGGGGGTGGTGTTCATGTTTATGCTGGAAATTTAACTTTCAAGTAACTTTCTACTTTAGATTAAGGCGGCTGAAGGCGTGGATCATGATTTGGGTCTTATTTTGAAATCTAGCAAAATTCTTATGAAACATCACTCAATTACAAGTAAATGTTTTTAGTTTACATTTTGGTCTGTAGAGTCATTTCGTCTCTATGTTTCACAATCTGATAAATGCCTTGCCCTTTGTCATGCTTTATAGATTTTAGATTGTGTTTGAAAGTCGTTTAGCTGTGAACTGAGGATTGGAACCTTATTAATAGTGTTGTTCTATTTCTCATATATCTAAATTACTTAGATGTGAGTATTCTATGCGCATAAAACGGCATAGGGTTAGAGTTTCTGTGATTGTCATTTTAATGGTGCACTAGTGCTCAATATGTCAATGTGTATTGAGATTGATGAATCAGAACATCAACTGACACATGATATGTTTTAGCCAACAATATGGAATAGTCAATTTTGGTACAAAAAGCTTTTGGGAAAATGTTAGTTCGATTGAGTGTTGGAGATATTTTTCATTGGTAGTATAGTGTTGCAAATGGACAACTCAAGGTCCAAAAGGGCCTTTTCTAGTGTATTGGGATGTATTAGAATGAAGTATTTGAAAGAATGATTTAATTAGAGAAGAAATACATAGGATACACCAAACTGATTAAGTAGAATGAGATAATATAGCAAAGTAAAAGTGGGTGTTTCATGCTTGTTAGAAAAATAAAATGAAATCAATACCATGTTCTCTAATGTTTTCGGCTGTACATTCACTCTGGTTCTTTCTTCTCTAGGTTATGAGTACATTGTCATTTTACGGGTATGCAGAGTTCGTACAACTACAGATTCTAATAAATTATTTTGCATGTTTTATATCTGATTAATGTGTCAAACAAATGTTTAACTGACCAACTTTAGCATGATGTGACTAGTAATTTCTGGACGATAACTACTTAGCCAGATCACCACACCAGCCAAATGATATTACAAAGCAGCCCTCATTTCTTTTTACCAATCAGCTTCAATCCCTCGAAGTTAGCTATTCAAAGCGGATACTATATCGTCTGGTCTTTCATGGGGTGTGTAACACAACTAAATGATCTTTATTGAACAATGTGAAAACTTAGTTTGGGATCATATTGCTGCTATACTGCTCCTAGGATGCTTGTAATCAATATGAAAATGTAAATATTCAAAACTGTAATGAATGGTGATGTAAATCACCAGGAATGGTGATCTCAATCATTATTTCCTTAATGTATAGAAACAATCAGCATAAATTAGGATTAAATTAGAGATCAATTAGGAATTATTTTTGGAGAAGAATTGACCACTCATGTATATAAATAGTGATATTGTTGTAAGTTTAATATCATTGAAATAAGAACTTAATTTCACAAGGTTTATTGTCATGTACTTAATATAATCTATTTAGCACTAAAGATGGATTACTTTTGGCTCTGAGCTGGTGCTCTTGTAGGATTTCTACTGCATAACTTGGAATGCTGAGATTGTGTATTTGTACATATAGCATGGGAATACTGAACAGAGTTTCGTAATTTTTTAATTAATGTGATCTTACATAATTATTAATTAGACCTAAATGCTGTAGTTAGCTACAGTTCTAAAAAAATTATTATATACTGTTGAAAGATTAAATTTTTGGCTAAAATATTTTATCTTGCCTCTGTTGTATTTGGCATGTTGTAGTTTATATGTTTTTGGGTTAATATGAATGGGGGCTGAGAATGATTCCCCGTCACATAAGGCAGTGAAGTCCCAAGTTATATTTTTCATGTAGATTATGATCTGGCTTTTGCAATTGTTCCGAACTACATATCCCCAATATTGCAAATCTTGTGACAATACAGTATTTACTTTCGGCTATGTAACACAGACATAAAGCTCACTGTTACATGTTGTTATGCTAGGTGATAACATCATGTACCAGTACAAAGAAGGGTCGGTGTGTCCCAGCAGTTGGACGCCAACAATGGCCACGAAGGTTCGAAAGATCCCCCTCCCTTCAGGTTTGGTGGGTCGGTGGGATCACGAGTGGCGACCATGGCTTTTCACCGGAACTGAGATTGCCCGATTTAATTTCCCTACTTTTCCAGGGCTGAGTTATATTGTTGTGATCCATGGCTTGAGTTTGTAGGGTATTTTGTGATTGTTTCAGGAGAAAAAGGTTAGAGGGTTAGTTGCTAATTCGAATGACGATGGGAAAGAGGTTGAGATACTTGTTAGAGTGTTCATCGACAAGGGCAGAGAAGTGGAGGAGATAAGTGATGGAGTTCTCGAGAATGGACAACATTTTATTGAATGCATCGACGGTGTGGTGGAAATGTGTTTAACAAGGTCATTGGCGCAAAAATAGAGGGCGAGCGAGGGGATTTTCTCGAGCAATATCTCAATGTCGTCGGTGATACAATGTGTGTAGCTCTAGTAAAGATGGGAATTGGCCCTAGCGGCATGACGGATGAGGACGTTGAGTTTCCCTATCTTGGATATGAACTCGACAATGTATTGTGGATTCGATCTAATTCGAAGAAATTGAAGGGAAAAAGGGTGGCATCATGATGACGACACACCTTTTATTTAAAATTACTATTTCTTTTATTTTTTAGGACCCTACCTTGTATTTTGGGATATTTGTGTTAACTCTGTTAACGAAAAATAAAAATGATCAAATTACTCATGTTTGAATAAGAACACTTAATAGGTTAATCTTAAACTAAGAACACCATGCTCAAATCAGTGAAGCTCACAGGTTCATCTTCATCTTTGATTGTTGGTTGGCTGGATGGTAACTTCACCAAAATACTAGCAATGAATCCCTTTATTTCAATAATTAAATTATGAAATTTGCATATTACAATTAAGATATTAAAAAATTATGGAGATGGGGCAACACAACAGTTTGAACCTCATACTATTAATGGAGAGGTCTGGGTTCCAAACCCCGTTGTGAACAGGGTGAAGAAGAGTTAAAGAGTAGATTTAATATATGATGTAATTAAAAAAAGATATTAAAACGAAGAGAGCGATAAAGATCTAGTTTGGGTTTCGTAGAGGGTAAACCCGCACATATTCGGCTACGTCTTCGCCGCAACCACCATCATATGTATGTTCTCCTCTTTCATCGAAGGGTGAAGAACGGGAACAGACATGATGGATGAGTCAAGGTGGATTTGGACTTGACTTCGGAGGTGAGATAAGCAACTCAACTCTACCATCGTTAACAAACTTCGTTTCCTTTTCTTTTTCCGAGCTTTCAAGCAACGCCCCATGTTTTTTTCAACCGAATTCGAATGGACAAGTGAGGGCTTTCAAACCCAACTCTTTAGAGCCACACACAATACTCTCTCTTCTCCAATTTCTCACATTCCCTCTCTAATTTCTCATATGTTGATCTAAATCTTTTACCCCTTCCAATTTTTGATCCCATTTGCTATGGTTCTTAATGACAATTCGGCTGAGTCAATGCTCTCATAGTGAAATAGATAAATCTCGAGATGGAATAGATTAATTTTAAATAATGGAGGAAGATATTTTAGGAAATGAAAAAATACCGGCATGTAATTTATCTTAGATGTTAAATATAACAAAATGTTAATGTCCATCTTAAAATACAAGTTAGGGTAAATAAAAGAAAAAAAATAATAATAAAGATAAACAAAGCGTGGAACAATGTTAATAAGGTGTGATTTTCCCTCTCTGATCTGAAGACATGATTGACTAAAAAATAAGTGCTATAAACTGTACTCAACAGTTTCTTATTTCCTCCAGCCGCCGATTCTCTGTCCTCTCAAACTTCGCCACCACTCGATCCTTGAAACCCTCTCGTCTCGTCTTCTCCGGCGACTTTCGGCACCGGAAAAGCCAGTTTCGCGTCTTCTCTGCTATTCCATCACTGACCGCTCCATAAATTTCTCACCGTTTCTAAGCCGTAACCAAGTGAGCTGTGAGCTTTGAGCTGCGGTAGCATCATGTCCATGCCAGAGCAAAGCACAGACCATCCTCTCCTGCTTCGCCTCCAACAATACCTAACCTCCTGCTCCAATGTATGGCCAAATCACTCTCTTCGTTGCTAGTTCAATTCACGATTCTCACTGATTTCTGCTGTATGTTCATTTTTTGTTGATTAGTTGAATCACTGTCTCTATCACTGTCATTTTTAATTCATGCTTCAAATCACTCTCTTCTTTGCTAGTTCAGTTTATGATTCTCTCTAATTTCTGTTGTATGTTAATTTTTTGTTGATTAGTTGAGTCACTATCTCTATCACTTCATTTTTAATTCATGCTTCAAATCACTCTCTTCTTTGCTAGTTCAATATACGATTCCCACTAATTTCTGTTGTATGTTAATTTTTTGTTGATTAGTTGAATCACTGTCTCTATCTCTAATTCTCTGTCATTTTTAATTCATGCTTCTGAGGATTTGCTTTTGTGTATCTAATTTTTGGCTTAGTTTGATCACTGTAGTGTTGATTTTAGTAAGCAAAAATACGGTGCAATCTTTGGAATGTTTAGTTGAAATTTAGTTTGTCCTCGTAGGCTGTGGCAGAGGGAGATTTCAATAAATCCGTGAGCACAATTGCCGAGCTTGTCAGCTTCCTGGATTCAATCGTGGAAGCTGTTTCGTCAAATCCAGACGATGAGGATGCAATCAGAAATGCACTTCAAGTTCTCTCCGAAGTTTATAGCTATATATGTTCCCCTTCAGTGGACCAGGTATTGTATTTGTTTTAGTTCAGTTTCAAATGGTTTTTAATCGCTAATGCAACCTCTTATTGGTCAGTTTGTGTGTTTTGCTGGTCTGTCTTAGGGGGTCATTGATGCGCTCTCGTTTGAGTTGCCGAAGGCAGCTTCCAAGTTTGCTAGTGTCTCCGGTAGTTGCTGGGATATTGCCGATGGTATTATTGATCGGTTCATAGTGACATGTAACCCACGAGACATGCTTTCAATTATCTGCGAGGTATGACATTCAGTTTCATCGAGTATTGCTCAAACATCGAAGTAAATACTAATTTTTCGATTTCCGAGTTTTACTTTGATATTCAATGTTTCCCAATGTAATACAGTTATAGCATTGTATCTTTAGTAGGCTTTGAACTTAAGCTATTGTTATTGCTTTTATCCAGGCATTAGGTTCCTCGAGTGAGATGACCCAGACCTTTGCTTATTACTCCCCTCTTTTAAGTGGATTCTCAAAAGGTAATCATTAATATAATGAGTGTGAAATCAAACCTTATCCTCTACAACAAGGGTGATTTCCTCGCATAATTGATAATCTCAAACTCAATGAGATGATATGATAAATCCAATTGAATATCAAGTGATCGTGCATTAGGTTTATTGTTATGTACATAATCTAAACAATTTACTTTATTAAGTATCCTCATTGTGTGCAAGTATTTCTTATTATTGTTTCATATACTTAATTTGATTATTTCATGAAATGTTTTTTTGATAATGTGCTTCTTAATTAGTTTGCATAACAGCAATGATGCTCGAGAAATTCAGTCATACACCTTTATTTGCCATCATTGTAACTGTTCAAGTGGTTTCTTTCACCGATCAACCATATTGTAATTGTGATAGCGTCTTTCTTTTTCAAAAAAATAATTATCCGACCATTTAATAGTTTGGGAGTTTCTAGGACCTTGGTGCCCTATTAGTTTCTCCTTTTCATGGTCACTCTTTACATATTGAGTGTTTAGACAGCAAATGATAGCTTTAACATTTTCCGCAAATTCCATTGCAAGGTAGAGAATACTTTTGTCAATAAGAGAGTTCTTTAATTGTTGCATCTTACGTCTTGCAGCCTTGCCCATATCAGTCAGTTTCAGGCTAGATGGTCCAGTTTTTGTCATGCAAATTATGGACTTGTTTCTCAAGTTTTATGTATTTTGTTGTTGTTTTAGAGAAAATACTATCATGTCTTGATCTGTGGTGTCTACATTAAGCATTTGTTTCTGCGGGATGGTTGAAAGTTTATTTAAAGATGATGGGACCCTTGGATATTGAGATCATTTTGTCGAATCTAGCATCTTATAAAAATGTTTTCTATGAATGCATGTTGTTGTAGCACCTAATAAGTGCTAGTATCTATGATTCATGAAGCTCATCTCTCAATGTTAGCTTAACTGTCAGTATTGTTTGCTGTTCTGTATAGTAGTTATAAGTGAATGCTTAAATTTTGACAGTATAGAAACAGTAAAAGCCACTTTCTTTATGGAGAGTGCTGACAAATTTAATTATTTTTTCTTTATTTATTATTACCTTTCCAGTTGTTCTCTCCATTCAAAGGCGACACTTTGAGCAACTAAAAGTAGCAATTCCTGTAATCCTTAACGTGCTAAAGACAATGTCTTCAGAGTTAGAAGACGAGGATATGCATTTTGAATATATGTTTGACAGGGCTATAAGTATTGCCAATTCTGTGCATGCAGTTTGCCTAAAATTGGTCAGTGTCACTACTTATAAAATCTTGATTGTCATGCTTTCCTAGGCTATACTTCATATTCTTGATGGGCTCTCTGCATGCAACAGGATGGGGTTGTATGCAAAAAGCTTCGCGCTCTTCTTGGTCTCTATGTCTTGCAAGTTATGGTGTGTGGCCTTCTCTGTTTCACCTCAAAATTCAATTCTAGTTTATTTTTAAACTATACACGTGCAAGTTTTGAGACAAACCCTTGATGTACAGACTCTTGTTTCCATCAGCATTGGGGATGATATTTCTCGCTGTATTCCCTTGGTGATACGACTGACACGCTTCTTTCAATATTGTGGTCTGTCATATCTTGGTTTAATTACGGGGTCTGCTGTTGACTCAATTACTAGCCTTGTTATAGAAGGTAAGCTTTTGTGTCTAGCTTTATTTATGCATATCTTATATTGCTTCATTAAGTGCTTGTTTTGTATTTATTTCCACTTCCAGAGTGTGATTGCTATTACCAATTGTGTAGATGATGACGATGATTATATGACAAGTATATCCTATGTCAGGCACGGGGCATCTCTTTCAGGTTGGTGTGTTTCTACTTCACACTTTTGCCAGCTGCATTGTACTATATATCAACTAATGTTGGCGATTTCTCTATTATTTTATGTTTAAAGTTCTTACACTACCTTTTTGTTTTATGGGTGCAGTGATATGGGGACATGTTTCTGATGAAGTTGCTCAGGCAGCCAAGGAACACTTAATTACTGTGAAGAATGAACTTCGAAGTAAACAGACCAAAAGGTGGCAATCTGTGGGCATGTTGAAGTACATATTTTCTACAGTGAATCTGCCATGGAACTTAAAGAAACATTCTGTCGACTTTTTGCTTTGCATTACAGAAGGAGACAATACCGATAAATGTGATGATGAGCAATTGGATTTCTCATCTTATATGCCTAGTCTATTCGCTGCTTTGCAGGTGGTATCTTGCTGTCTTTTGAGTTTATACATGATCACCAGCTATCCTTCTTGTCTGATGGTCTATAATCATTCCAGGCAATTGCTGTGGTTATCATGTATTCATCCGATGCAATGTTAAGGAAGAATGCTTTCCATGCATTTAAAAAGGTGAGGGGCATTTTGATTTTAATCAGTCACATACAACTATTATGCTGGATTTATTAAAGCTTAGATTGTGCATTGTTAATTCCTGCACAAACTTAGTGTTCGAATGTCAAAGTTTTTTTTGTTCCTCTACTTTTTGTAGATGTCACTGGTTATAATCACACTCCTTCCTGTAGTGTCATATATTTCCCATACCATGAAAATTATCCTCTCTTGGTCTATGACGGTTGATAAAATCTTTATTGTTAAAACCAAAATATTACAGTTGTGACAAACACAGGCCAAAGTCTTAAGAATCTACATCTGTGATTTTATCTATTAACAAATAGTGCTAGGGTAGAAAATACCTAGTAACTTAGGATATTAAAATAGTTTAGACTTAAAACTAACTACAGTGTTGTGTACTCACTGACTTCATGTTTAGAAGCACTGATTTGGAAGAGTTGGAAAATATTGGTTTTTAGTATTGACGTCCGTTCCTAGGTTAAGTGTTGGTAACTATAGCTGTTTGCTGCATACTGTCAGGTTTTAGCTGATATTCCAACTCATCAAAGGCTTGACATTTTCAAGGCATTGATTTCAAACAATGATTCTTCATCCATGGTAAATCCTCCAAACTGATTCTAATGGTTTATAATACCAGTATCTGTTCATGATAGTCACTATTAATATAATTTGAAGTGGCTGTTATACGTCTATGAAGGTTGCAATCCTTCTGGATCTTGTCAGAGAGGAGATGCGTGCGGAGTGTCGTGAAAGACTAGCACAGAAGGAAGAAAGTTTGCAGGCAGATAAAAAAGGCCAAAATAATTTCTTTTGGTCTCCCAGTGTCATTGAATTGGTTGAGCTGGTTTTGAGACCTCCAAAGGGAGGACCTCCATCCCTTCCAGAACAAACCGACGCAGTATTTCCTTCCCTTGCTTTTCTATCTATTGTTATTTTACCTGTTTCTTTCTGAAACTACATTTATTACTTCTCTAATGCTAAAAAAAACTCAATACTGCAATTTCATTTTCTTTCATCTGTGCACACAAGTTACCCACTTACTAATGGTCAGGTAGTCTTTTATTTGTCTGATAACTATACCGTGTGCATATGGAGAGAGATTTCTTGTACGGTTTATAGACCTAAGAGTATCTGTTTTGAAATCCTATTATCAGTACTCTTCTCCATTAGTTAAGCTCTCAATAAGACAATGCCCACTTTAAAGTTGCAGTTCCTTATGAGCCCCATGACTTGATTTTAGTTTATGGTATTCAGTTATATGATATTTATCATTGCATGCATTATTGAGGAAACAAAAGTGGTAGTAGGTGTGTGATGCATATCTATTGATAAGAAAAGGAAAATGTGTATGTAAAATGGAATAGGGTCTACATCCCAGCTTGACATTATCAAGTCACTCAATGTGAATAGAGCAAAGAGGCAAAAAAGAATGGCATCCTATTGGTGACTTGGCAAGAACCCTCTGGAAATATATTTGTTATTTTTTGCATATTGTACATATTAGTGTTCTCCATGTTGCATATTGAAAGGGCGGCCCAGTGCTCGAGGTCCCATTATGTGTACTAATCCCTTAGTATCAACTTAACATACGACCAGATGTTAAAACTTAAACAAGTTTCCACTTTGTTTCAGGGGATGTGCTATAAATGGGGGATTAATGACCTTAACCACCGAGAACAGGATATTTTCAGCTTTTAACAGTTCAAATTTATTATTAGCCAAATATGTGCACTTGTTTTCATTTTGCTTATGCATTCAACTTTCTTAATAGAAGTGGAGTTTCATTTCATTGCCGAATAAGAGACTTGTATATGAATGACGGGTAAATTAACATCTCTATGGATGAAACATAACATTTCTGTGTCATCACATTGTACAGGTCCTGTCTGCTCTCAACCTCTACAGATTTGTATTGATTAGTGAATCAACAGGTACAAGTGTCTCGGTTTCAATTTCGACGATGCTAAGTTTGCTTTGTTGCATGATTTTTCGTGCCTTGATTGATAATCACGTACTATGATTATTTTTACCTGTTCATGGGTTTCATTACACGGTTCCAAAATTATTTTGTTACCAATGCTAAAATCTCGACTGGCGACAGGAAAAACCAACTACACCGGAGTGTTGTCCAAGAACAATTTACAGAAGGTTTACAACGAATGGCTCCTGCCTCTCCGGACTCTAGTGACCGGCATTGTGGCTGAGAACAAGAACGATCACGACCAACTTTCAGAAGTCATAGGATGTGCAATGAATCCTGTGGAGTTGGTGCTGTATAGATGTATTGAACTTGTTGAAGTGAACATGAACATTTCCATGTAGTTGTTGTCACCCGTATTTCAAAATATATCTGTTGAAAAACATATTCATAGTGAACTGTTCTAAAATTCAACAAGAATTATTACATTGATGGATTATGAGTAGGAATGTAAAGAGTTGCATTGACTATATGAGCCTATGTAAAGGGTTTGACTCGGTCTGAGCTCGAACGAGCTTATATAATTAAGCTCTAGGTTGGCATGAAAAAAATAGTTATGTTCGTTTAGTTTTCATCACAAGTATTTAAATAAAAAAATTTAAAAATAATTTCTTTTCCTTATTTGCGCGTATGATAAATATTCCTCTATTTTCTTCTTCCTCCAACTCCCGCCGTTTTCTAAGAGATTTGCTTCTCAGCCACCGATTCTCTGTGCTCATCGATCTCTCACACACTGCAACACCAACTTTTGCAAAACCAGCTGATTCAGCTCAATGTCCATGTCAGAGCACAGCTAACCTCTCATGCCTCGCCTTCGACAATGCCTAACCTCTTGCTCCAATGTAACACCAAGTCACTCTCTTCTTTTCAACTTCATTTTATGCTTCTCACTAATTGTTCTTGTATTTTAATTTTCTGTTATTTTTAATTTAGGCTTCACAGGAATTGATTTTGTGTGTTTAATTTTTTGGCTCAGTTTAGTCACTCTAGTGTTGATATTAGTACAATTTTGAGAACTTTTAGTTCAAACTTCGTTAAATTTCGTAAGCTGTAGTAGAGGGATATCTCAATAAATCGGATATAGCAACTTCCGAGCTTGTCAGCTTCCTAGATTCAATCCTGGAAGCTATTGCATCAAATCCAGACGATGAGCAAGTAACCAGCAACACATTTCAAGTTCTCTCCGAAATTCGCAGCTATATATGTTCCCCTTCACTGGACCAGGTACAGTATTTGTTTCAGTTGAGTTCAGTTTCAAATTATTTGTTTAATCAACAACACAACATTGTCTTGATCAGTTTGTGGGTTTTGCTGGTCTGTCTCAGGAGGTCATTGATGAGCTGCCCAAGGCAGCTTCCAAGTTGGATGCTTGGACATTGTTGATGGTATTATCGATCGATTCGTAGCAACATGTGGCCCAGGAGACATGCATTAGGTGTTTTGTTATGTACTTGCCTAATTCATTTAATTACAGTATAAAGTTTCCTCATTTCATGAAATTACTTCTCTCTATTTTTGTATTAGCAAGAAATTTCTTATTCTAGTTTCGGGTATTTAATTCGCTCGTCTTCATTAAATGTTTTTTTTGATAACATGCCTTCTTAATTAGTTTGCATAAAAGCAATGATGCTTAAGGAATTCAGTCACATACATGTATTTGCCATCATCGTAACTGTTCAAGTGGTTTCTTTCGCCAATCAACCATATTGCAATTTTGATATTCTAACATATTGAGTGTTTAGACAGCAAATGAAGAAACATTTGAGCCTCTCGAAATGGTTTCTTTCACCACTCTTTACATATTGAGTGTTTAGACAGCAAATGACAGCTTTAACATGCACTCGTACAAAAAATTAGTTTTGTACGAGTGCATGTTGTCGTTGCATCTAATAAGTGTTAGTATATATGAAACTCATCTCACAATGTCAGCTTAACTATCAGAAATCAGAATGGTTTGCTGCTCTATATTGCGGTTATGAGTGAATGGTTAAATTTTGATGTTATAGAAACCATAGAGGCGCTTACTTATGTAGAGTGCTGACAAAATCAATTTTTCTCCTTTATTTATTATTATGTTTCCAATTATTTTCTCCATTTAGAGGCGTAACCCTTAACGTGCTGAAGACACTGTCTTCGGATTCAGATGATGACGATATGGATTTTGAAGACTTGTTTTCAACAGGGCTATAAGTATTGTAGATTCTGTACTCACTAACTTCATGTTTAGAATTGAAATTCTGGTTAGTCACATGAACAATATGTCGTACTCGATGTTGGGACTTCATGTCCGACAACTTGCTCAATCACAGATACGATAACACACAAGTAAAACAGAAAATA
>JAYMTP010004832.1:0-14290 GCA_036897365.1 Geranium brycei
TTGGGCTCTCACTCTCTAGTTCAAACCCTTTCTCTGACGCCCTCTACTCCCAAACCCCAAATTCGGCGAGGATCGAGCAGATTCGACATTGTACAAATGAGATTTTTTTTGTCCTTTTTCGGCAAAGGGGACCACAGAACAAATAGGGAGGATTCGGAGAGCTCGAGGTCCAGCACCGTGAGCCGAAGGAGGTACGAGGCGTAATAAAAAGAGAAAAAAATGTCTCAATGACATACTTTTGAAATTTTGAATGACAAATAAGAGTAGTTTGGTCATTTTAAGTTTATGTTAACAGAGTTAACACACATATCCCAATAGTCAATGTTCTAAAAAAAAAGAAGAAAAAAAATTATGATATCAAAGTCTGAAACATGTATAGATAAGTGTAGTAAACTGTTATTTTTTTATATTTAATTTTTACACGAATTAGATATAAATATTATAAAATATAATAACCATAACTCTCATCTATTCTCAACTGACACTTCGAATTTAACACGACTGTCTCAAACCTTGAAAATAATCAATCCAACAAAAACCATGAACTAACCTTCAAGTTCAAATCATTTTATCATCTCTATAAATCAATCTGAACCATCTATTCCTTTGATGTCTTCAAAGGATTGAAAATCGTTTTTAAATAATCATATCATAATATAAATTGGTAAATTTATTTGCCTAAGATATTCATTAGAAATCCGTATAAATTATGCGTGAATTAAATTTACACATCAAACATTAAGAGATGACTTTTGACTTATAAATTACAAAATATATGTAAAAATTTTGTATGCCACAAATTTGCGCTATCCCTTTCATTTTGTTAAACAAATTATAATTCAATTGTTTGTTTTATATATTTTATTCATAAAAATATCAATTAAAATTATGTAATCTAGTAAACTAAATATTATACTCATTGAAATGCTGAAAATAACACATTGTTTCTTGTTGAAGTTTACTACGGAATTTTCAACACTCTGCAACATAATACGGAAGGTATCACAAGCTCTTCTCGTCGCTAAGTATAGCGCGTGACCTATAATTAAAGGCATCGCACATGGTACGTTGTCATTGTTGTGATGGCACACATTAGTATGTGTGATGCCCATATTACAACAATGTACGTAGCATACGTGCTGCCATAATAATGGTAGCGTACATGTACTTTATACTCTTGTCGAAGTGTATATTTTAAAGAAACTATGGATTTTAAAAAATCTTCCAAAACTTGAATTATTTTTTAAAAACAATAGCGAAAGAAATGACATAAACATGAGACAGAATCAAGCAATTCATGTACTTGAGAGAGAATCAAACAACCTTGTTCAAGATTTATGAAGCTGAAAAGTAAAATACCATCGCTTTCATCTATTTCCCCAGAAACAACTAGTCTAATATATATAGCTCATCGCCTCCATCTATTTCCCCAAAAATTCGATGACTCGGTTCGGTTCCCAACCCAAGGCCCATAGGCTAAGGAGGACACTTCTAATAGTTGTATGATATATTTTCATGAAGTTGGGCTTTGGAAGCCCAATCTTGATTCTTATATCTTATTTATAATAACTTGATGGGCTGGCCTGTTCTGAACTTGAGATCATACGAGCAATATTGACTGTCCGTCACTTATTTATTTACTCATGAATATTAGTACTATTGACTAAATAATTTAAAATAATACGGTAGATATATGGTAGATAATTTCACTGAATTAAGTTTCAAAAAAAAAAATGTTTCACTGAATTTAATTAAACTATTTTACCTGATTGATAAGCCTTAAATATGATAGATATATTCATGTTAAAATAAATGTGTTAAAGCATCTCCAATGAAGTTTCCTTACAATTTCTAGAAAGTTACGGTAGAGAGTGAGAATGTATTTGTAATGTTGTTCTTTATTAAAAAAAAGATTTTAAAATATTTTTCAATTCTTAATTTTTTTTAATTTAAAATGTATTAAATACTTTTAAAATAATTAATGTAGCTTAAATGTAAGAAGCATTGAAAAATGAAAAACTAACTCTCTCCTTTATTTTCAATGCAAATCAGTCTATACATTTGTTTAGATATAAAAGCACAATTGGAGAAATTGTTTAACAATTATCCACCACTAATTATAATAAAGAAAAATGACCGCCTACTAAATATGACTATAGGGCACTAATAGAGTGAGACAAATATAAGTTAGAGTACCAAAAAATAGTTATAATAGTAAAATGTGAATTGAATATAGTTAAATGTAGTAAACTATCTTTTTTCTAATAATAATATATGACCAAAAAAACTATAATGTGCAGTGCTATTATCCAAAAGATATAACATGCGATACAATCGTTCTAATTTTTTTTTAATTTTTGGTTTATTAAATGTAAGGGATATAGTTTTATTTTTTAGTACACTTTGGTGTAACAATATGTTTTTTTAAAAATCTCTATGTTATAACTATTGGGATGAATTTAAAATTCATGACTCTTTAAAACAAAACTGGACTATCGATTAACAATTGGATGAACAAAATTGTCATAAATAATCAGAGAATTAAGTTAACTCATTTAAAGATTATGCAGTCTGCTAATAAATTAACCAAATGAAACTTTTGAACTCATTGGAAAAAAAGAATAATAAAAAGAAAAGTCAGCACAAGGGTTGATGTGATGTGACCTATAATTGGTTGAGGGTAGATGGTCCACACCCACTACTGTACCTATAATTGGTTTCTTCCAAAGAACCCCAAATTTGAAACACAACACAGAAATGGCAGAAGATTCATTTTCATGTCTACTTCTATACCTTAATTTACTGTATTTATGAGCTTCAGATCACCCCCTCTCTCTTTCAACATTTATGCCTCTGCCTAACAATTCAATTCCATATTTTTTTTGAAGTTAATTGGCTTACCCTTATATTTCAAAATAGTTATAAGTTTTAGCAATCTGTTTCAAAGTTTTTAATTTAGTGCTAAAATAATTTTTTTGTTCAAAATTAGTCATAAACATGGATTAAGTCCTGAATTAGCTGGTTATATGTATTATTCTTAGAGTTGAGCTACTACAAGAGAGTACAAAATAATGAGTGAAGCACTTGAGATCAAGTTCCTTAATATTTTTAAGTACCTAGTCAAAACAGAATGTAATAATAATTTTAATAAAAATGAGTGTGCATGTGAACTTATTAAATTTGGATGAGGCCACAGATAAATGGGTCATTTCATTTATAGCATCATTATCCACCGATCCTTTCATTGTCAATCGTCCAAATTACTTTTTCCCAATTTCAATTACTCCTTAAACCATACCCACTTGATACAAAATGGTACACCAAGATAGGCTAAACCTAGAAAATACAACTATTAAATACGTTTTGTATTATAAACCAGACATTATATTCAAATTCAATCATGTACGTTCAAATTCAACAAGTGAATTTCTGAATACCGATAAAATCAAAGACATTAATTATTTTTCTTTTATGTCTTGTATTATTTTTAAATTAAAAATGTCAATTCAGACCAATTTTTGTACGATAACATTTTTTATCACCCGCCAAAAGAATTTCTAAGAAAATGAAAGCCGAAAGGGAAATCTGAACAGATTACTCTTCCCTTCACGCCTTGAATTGTTTTTTTTTTCTTTCTCTTTACATCCTTTTGTAATTAATTTCTTCTTCCATATTAGCTCAATCTTTTCCTTTTTCTGTTGGTACCCTCTCTCTGAGGTTGGAGTTGACAGTCACAAGTAAATTAAAGTGTGACATTTTCAAACATCCCACGCCAAGCAAAAAAGAGACACTCCAAAGTTTCAAACTTTAATCATCACAAGCACCTCCACTTCCACTCCCCATTTCCTATCATTTCCACACACCACGTTTCCAATCAAATTCTTAATCATTCCTCATTAACACTTCCATCCAAAAATGGACTAATTAACATATCCTATAATAATACAATATTTAACGGCAAAGTTTTAGGTATTATCTCAAATGCATCAAAATATCTTAATTTTGTTTATACAAGTAAGTTACTTTAAATGATCTTTATCTTATAGTAATGTTTCATAACTAAATTATTTGTATTTTATCATTATTTAGTAATTATTTAATTCTCTCCGTTGAATCAAGTTTTAACATAATATTGCAATTTTTTATTTGTTAAATCTATATTCTCATTATAGTATATAACTAATTTATAAGTGAAAAAAAAGAGTAATTCTTACCAAAATGTGAGATCTTCATTTTGGGTGAGTCAGAGTCATGATAAAAAAATAATTAAAAAATTGTTTGAATATTTGATGCATTTTGGACACAATAAACTACAAGGTTGTACACATTTAACTAATTTAAACTAACACAGAACAAATAATAATTAAAAAAAGTCAATGCATAAAATAAAAAAAAATCAAATCATTGCTCTAGAATACTCAAGCAAGCAAAGCAACGGTCTCATCATGACGAGGAGAGTTTGCATGTGAAAGCTCCTTCAACCAATCGGACGCTCGTCGACGCGACACGTCATGCTTTTGCTTTACGGTCTTCTTGTTCTTCGGCTCCTGCCGCTGCAGTGCACGGCTTGTACCTTCGCCACCACACCCCTTCTTGCCGCTGCCCCGCGTTGTACTCTTGACGCTAGACGACACCGTTTCGACGGAGCACTTGCATCCCCGCAAGAACCCACTATTCTTGTCCGAGAATCTCATTCTCATCCCCTTGTCTCCGTCTTTCGTGTCGCTCAAGTTAAGATTCTTCAGCTTTCTGGTGGGGCCTTTTTTACCGTTATGCCCCCGGCCGGAGCTCTTGTTACCGTTGCGGGCCTTGAGGTCCTGCAACCCGATTTCCGGGGTGGGCACCAGCCCGACCCGGAAGAGGTTCCACACGGACGACTTCTTGCTCCGGCGCGACCCGCCCGAGGCCCGAACCTGCGGCTTCGGGCTCGGGTGGGTCTGGAATGCGTAAAACGGGGTCGTTTTGGCGATACCAGCCACCGAGGCTGAGCTTGTGCTGGTGGTGCTGTTCAGGCTACTGCTCCGGCTGCTGGTGCTGGTCAACCCGGAGCTGTGATCCATGGACTCGGAACCCGACCCGGCCCGGCTCGAGGAGAGCCGCAGAGGGAGGATTTGGCCCTTGAAGAAGAGCTCATCGGCCGAGCACATCTCCTTCTCCGGTGGTACCGACCCGACCCATGACCCGAACTCGAATTCTTTGTCCTCTCCGGCCTCGGGCGGGTCCGGATCGTCGTGTAGTGGGTTTCTTGAAATTGGGTTCTCGGCGAGGCCCAGTGGAAGGTCGCAGAGGGACAGTGCTTCGTCTTCTTGGCCGGAATTGTCTGGGGAGTTTCTTGCCATTATGGGGAAAGAACAGAGGCTCTGCTCTGAGTTTTGAAAATATGGAGGAAGAAAAGAGAGAGAGAGAGAGGGTTGAATTTATAGAGGGGAATGGGATATTTGGAATGTGAAGGAGAAGTTAAGGTTGAAATAGAAAAAGGAAGTTGAAAAACATAGGAAGCAGTAAATGAGAGAGTAAAGACAATTGTATTGATAGGGATCGGAGTTGGATGATCCACTACTGTGTGCCTGCGCTCACTTTGGGTATCATATTTACGGGATTGGAGGGTTTTGTGGGCAATTTTTAGGGCCACTTCAACTTGTTATGCTATATGTATTATTAATGTCAATTACTTGAAATTTGAAAAATCATGGCATATATATACACATATATAGTGATTATATCTTTTTGGTCATTTTAAACTCATCCGGCTTATTCTTATGTATGAAAGAGACTAAAGGTATGATTTATGGGAAATATATACTAGTATTTTGAATTATCTTGAGAGTCATTTATATCTTCCATATACTACATTCAAAAAAACAATTATGTTAAAAAATTAGGACAAAATAAGAAATTGAATAGGAAAAGTGAATTCACTGTAATTTTGTACTTTGAATGATTCAAAAAAGTTCTTATGTGAGTTTCAAACTTTCAATGACACATTCTTTATGTGATAAGGAATTAGTCTTATTTTTCAATGTTGTAACAACAATGATAAAGAATTTTAAAAAAAAAACAAACTTATTGCATTAAATTGTTGTACCAACAACTTGAAGGAAATAAACTTCAGTCTTATTTTCCTTATGAATGGTGATTTTTTTGGGTTGTTGTGAACAACATGGACTGATACAAAAATAGAGAGAAACGGATAATCTTCAAGAAGAGTGTATATTGAGAGCAAAAGGACGTTGTTGCTACTGTGGTTATCATCATATTAACCCATATCTAATACTTCATAGTCATTACTTTTTTTTGTTCAATTTTGATTCGCTTTTCTTATGCAACTCCCTAATTGGGTTTTCAATTCTCACTGTTGGTTTTTTTTTATAATAACTTTTGAATTGATTTATAGGTATGTTTTCCACTTTACCTTCAATTTTGTTACATAAATATCAATGGTCTGAGGTCCGTCGTTAGAGATGGAGCTTGAGAGCTCCAAAAAAAATTACTTTCATAGGGAAGGGAGAAAAGGAAGATGAAAGATCTAAAAAACTAGGAAAAACTTCATTTATCTCTCTCGCACTTTACACGATTTTCACTTAAATTCCCCATAAAAAATCGTTTTGTGAAGTCCCCGTAATTTATTAATGTTTCACTTAGGTCCGACGGTGTTAGTTTTAGATCACGTGACTATCACATAGGTGCTCTTTTGTGTGAAAATAACAAAAATACCCTTGTTTGTTAAAAAAAACAATTACACAATCAACAATGACACTCTTACAATAGCATGGATTTGCAAACTTAAAAATCAATCACACAAAAGCATGCATTGCAACTCCAAAATCGTCAACACCAAATCAACACAAAATCAGTTGTTTCGCACATAATTAACACACTACATTTTGATTTTGGGCCAGAAAAAATGAACAAACACCTAACAATCTACATTTACAACAACGAGATCAGATCAACACGAACCAAAACCAGATCAAATGACGCAAACCACGACAAATTAAAATTGAATCCGTATCCAACTCCTAAACTCCCATTTATCCACTTCGAAAGAAAAACATACTAGAATTAGACTAGAAGCCATCTTCGGCCGACGAGTGAATAGAGGTCTGTGATTGGTCGAATGACGAAGTCGCTTACCTTCCCACCAAGGAAACGTGTCCACTTAAAAACCCTCTTTTTACCATTCAGAACGAAGCGACCAACACCCACACCACATCCCTTCTCTTCCGCCTCCATCCATCCATCCCCAAATGACCCAATTCCATATCCCCTCTTAAATTTTCATCCACCATTTTGTACATACAGTTCATGGAGAACATGACATCGCCAACCAAACCCAGATCGATCGATGATAATGTATCTATATGCACAGGTCGAAACCACCGGAAGATGAGGCGTTCCCGGCGGCGTGGTCGAGGTAGACATGGAGGTGGACACAGCCGAAGATGCAGATAAATGATTTCAGCTTGAAGAGAGAAAAAAATAAAAATAGAGAGAGTATGAATGACAATTTTTTGGAAATTTTATGATCAGTTGAGGACATTTTAGACTTTTCACCATTAACTTAACTCCGTCGGATTTAAGTGAAACGTTAGTAAACTACGGGGACTCCACATAACAACTCTTTTTTTGCGGGGGAGTTAAGTGAAAATTGTGTAAAGTTCATTCCTATCATTTTTATGCAGTAAAAAAAGAAGAAGATATGACTCAAAAAGAAGAAAATCACAAACAAATGATATAAAATTAGAGTTTGGACCACATATACCATAGTATATATGATTATGAGATACCAAACATGAGACACAAGTTAGTAGCTTCATGGCTGTAAAATCAAAGCCTCTTAATTAGGACACATAGATAAAGATCTTCATAGCATCTTATGTACTATTGGAGTGTCTTACAATAGATTCCAATGTTGTTTTCTACTACTGTAATAAAATAAAATATCCTAATCCAATCTGTGGCGATTTTGAGAAGCATATGTGGCCAACCTTAGACCCAATGTTTTAAATCACAAAACCCTAAATTTAATGTCACATGTATCCGTCCATATCATTGGGCAGCCTTGTTTCGCACTCACCATGATAACATCTTTTTAATTATTTAATAAAAAGCAAAATGGATTTGAATCCCTAATTAATAGTGTTTTTTCTTAGTGGACGATCAACGTATTTGTCAACATCCAAATCTTAATTCTCCGGTCTCCCACTAAAATGATTGTAGTAATAATTTCTCGCTTTAATATGGTTTGTATGATTTTACATTGAATAAACTGACCACTACGAAAAAGACAGAACTAATTTGATATATGTATACTTGATATATAAAAAAAAGTAATGTAAGAGTTTATGCCCAAATTCAATCAATTCTCAACCCAAGCAATTTAAGAAATTTTATAACTACGCTCAAATTCACCTAATTTAAATTTTGTCGGTTCAAAACTAAATGGTTACCACTCAATTTTATATAAATCAGCAATCAATCAGACAAAAATATATAACTAGTCCAAAGCAAATCAGCTCAGAATTCAAAATCAAATATATAAGCACGTCAAGGCATGAAATTGACGAAATGTGCACTAGCTACAATCTAATCATCATATAATCAACCACAGATGAAACAAACAAAAATCCATAGGGAAATCGAAGGAGAAGAGGCAATATGATTTTTTTGTCATTTTTTAAATAATAACAGAGTTATTAGTGAAACTGTGAAAGTGTAACCAGAGTAGCATAAAAATTAATTTCATAGCTTAAAAGAGTTACGTGAAAACAGTAAATACTTATATGTAATAAAATATCATTTTCATTAAAAATAAATAAAAGATAAGACGGAAACCAATCAATTATGCCAAAATATATTGGAATCTAAACTTTAGTTTTCTTTTAATTGTAGGACTGTGATAACTTTGATACCGATTGATGTTGAAATATAAAATAATATGAAAAATTATATACAATTTATATAATTAACATCAATTAATAAATTTTGTTTTTCTCTCACGGGAAAAGAAATAAGAAATATTACATATATAATATAAAGGTTCAATATAGACTACTCGAGAAAGGGGTGGGGAGGGTTGGTAGGGTTTTTATTTTTTTTGCAAAAAGGGTCGGTGGAGATGTGTGTATGATATTCTTGAAAAAGATGGGAAAATTTGTGATTCTTGTGGCTAAGTATAGGACATATCGAAATGGAGTTCTTGTGATGCAAAAGAATATTGCAACTAATTATTAATTGTGGGGTTGGTCCAATTCTTTTCTTCATTTAAGATGGTTTTTGTCTTTTAATTGCCTCCTTCACAGGGAATGAACTAATGGTTGTTGATTTATCTTGCTGTATATTAGAAATTATAATTTCATCATTTCAGTTCCTAAAATTTGAGAAATCTGTTTTGATCGGCACTAAAATAAATATTACCGTTAACTTTACTATTTCCTATACCTTAGATCTGGTTAATGATCATTCGATAAATTTATCATGGTAGCACTTGATTAATGTTAATTTTGGATTAGTTTGGTTTGCTCTCAAATGACTTTCCATTTTTTCTTAAATTCTCTTCTTCATCTTATCGTTCAACGTGGAAAGCATTATTGATTGGATGTTCTTTAGAAAGTTGTGATCAAAATTCAACCAAAATTAAGCCTAAATATCTTTGTAAGCACTTGGAGAAAACCAAAATTCTTATCGTTTTATTTGTACAAATAATTATCTTTCAATATGTGGTTTAATAGAGAGGTCCAACTTGTACTAGTCCGAAATCAAAATTTAAGTGATTTCCATGATTAATTTCATGTTGCCTCATTTTTGTTGAACATTTATTTAATAAGTGGAGGCTTAAACCTCATGTGGTTAGTATTCTACATTGAGAAAGAACCCTAATTGCTTTTAGCAATAGAGAGAAGTAAAAAGACAATTATAGAAATGAATAGAGAGAAATTCGTGCAGAAATTTCTCCTATTATCAAGGCCGACCAGCAAGGTTCTTAAGTCCGATCGTAGGTTGATCCACCGTTGGATCGTGCTGATTTTTGGAAAGGGTGTTTGGGAGACGTGGTACTACGTTCTGACTGTCGGAATTTGTGTTTGGATGTCCAAGTGATTTGATATAATTTTCTGATCGTGTGCCACCAATTCGGTGAAGTTTCTCTACTCTTTCTTGTAATTTTGGCTTGAGCCAAGATTGTTTAATCTTGAGATATTGTGATCCTCTAATTGTATTTAGAGAGAACTAGTTGTACCCATTATATTGATAGTGGAGATTAAGCGGCCTCGAGGGTCCCGTGGTTTTTCCTCTCTCGCCATGACTCGAGGGTCCCGTGGTTTTTTCTCTCTCGCCATAAGGAAGTTTTCTACGCTAAAATTGTGCGTGTCTATTGTGTTTTTGTTTGCTATATGTTATTAGCTTGTTTGATTTGCTCTGCTTGATAGATTTCTACGAGATTTGCACAGGTGGGGAGAATTTTTAATTCTGTTGCATCTAATTATTCTATTACATTCGTTTTTCTCCCAACAATTTTTTGGTCTCCTAATTCAATTTTGTACTTTGCTATTACACCATAAAAAAGTTATAAGCAAAAAACGACTTCAATAATAGATACTTAGTTGTTAATTAGTCCTTCATTTTTACTGCGATGCCATTACTTAACGGCGACATGTATCCATTAATTCCACAAAAAAACTCGACTTTGCCTAATTAATTTAGATCAAGTGCATGTCGGGGAGAAGTACGTCTTACTAAGAAGGAGACCACCTTTAAGGTCTTAGGTCAATGTATACATAAACTCTACTTACATCTCGTACAATTTTGATTTGGGATTTGAATTCACATGTAGAATTTCTGACAGTGCCCACTAGCTATCCCTCCATGTAAGATCGATAAACTCATACTTAAAGAAAACTTGAATATTACTTTACTATCGGTACACTTGACGTGCTATCGGGTCGAGAATCTCTCACATGAGATTTTTTTACGATTAGAGAGAGAGTGTGTGTGTGATAGAAATAAAGAGGGATATATTATTGATTGTGTGTTTATGATGTACAAGAGACCTCTATTTATAAAGGCAATAAGAAACCCTAATACACAATGGAAAAGGAAACCCTAACATATGAAAGCTAATCCTAATGTGCCTAATGGACCTATAATCTAACAGAGAGAGATAACACATATGCAAGAGAAATGTTTTAGTATGACCCACGTGAGATAGTACGTATGCAAAAGACACATCCTTCCAGACCTCAAGTAAAAATGAATGAATTGTACACTTATGTTAAATATATCAAGTCGACCTCCATAACTAAAAGATCATTATTACTTATTAGATTTGTTCCAACCCTTTATATGAGAGATTGCTTCAAATTCTTTTCATGTGAGATTATATATTCAAATTGAAGGAAATCTTTTACAACTCTGGCCGAATACAGAAAATATTTACTTTATAGACCGACTTTAAATACATTTAATATTTTTTAATACATCATGTATGGTCAAGTTTTCCCTCCTTGATACTAACCGGCTCCAAACCTGAATTTTGGATCTCCCATGACATCTATCCAATCCCGAAACATTCCAGCCCCGACTCGCCTCCATCGGGTCAGCGATGTCCGATAGCTATCAGGTTTTGATATTTCTCAATTCTTTACTTCGCCGTAGAATTAAGAATATGAAAGTTACAAGTTGCAAAAATAAGTTTATGGTCACTTCAAATTATAGCATACAGAGTGGCTCTCTATTAGACCAGATCACAACAACGCCATAAATGTTAGATTTAGCTCTTGAGTGATTTTGTCATGGTTGAGAATCGATTGGAGCATATTGGGCCAGAATGTTGGATGGGCTTGAAACCTTTTCACATCAAAGCCCATTGGCCAATTTCCCAATGCTCATCTACTAGACTAAACCAATTATAAAAGACACCCAATTCGAATTTTGGTAAGCTGTCAATTGTCAATGTCGTCAGCTATCCCACAAGTAGTCACACAACGTACCATGAGCAAGTGATTCACTAACATGTATCCACGTGCAAATCGAAATTGTACCTAGAGCAATATATCAATTATTTGAGATACAAACTAACAAAAAAAGAGTATAAGTTGAAAATAGACCAAATTATAACGTGACAATATTAGAATCTCATATCTATTCCATGTCATAGAGATGGCTATGTTCAAAACATAGTCTTTTAATAGGTTTGCTTGTTTTGACTAAACCTAAAATAGTTAAAATACTCAATTATTATCATTGTAAATATGAGCTTTTAATTAAAATGGATAAAAACAATTTATTACACTTAACTATTCAAAAATGACACTTTCATATTCTAATTAATTTTATTTTTTAGTAGCCTAATTTTTATTTAGATAACATATCCTAAAATGCCTAAATTAGTCGTAGTTTAAAAAAATTAAAATTGAACCAAGTTAATTTAGTTTATATTTAATATTTAATTCAAATGTCTCTTGTTCAATTTAATTTCTTGGTCGGACTTGAATGAATCAATTAGAGTCCAATTAAATCAGCATAATTCAATTTGACCAGTTTAATTACGGTTCAACTATGAGTTTTATGTATTTTAGGGGCATATTATCCTAAAGTAATAATTCGATACTAAAAAGAAACAAAATTAATTATCTTTAAAAAATATTATTTAAAAGTGTAATAAATTAGCATAATGTTAATTCTAGTGATCCAGAGAATAACATTTGGACATTAATGCTACAAAAACAATTAATTCAGGCCAGTATGGGCGTGGCTTCATATCAGGTTGTAGGCTGAGCAAAGTATTTGAGTGAGTAGTTTTATGGGTAGCCAGGGAAAGCCAAAGTGACGTAATATTAAAAAAACAGTTAATTCAAAAAAAGAATTAATTGTTTTTTCGTAGAAAAGACCTTTCAAAAAAAATTCTGGAAAGAAGTACTGTACAATGAATATGAAAACACCCCCAAATTGATGGGTTTTGCTTTGATATGTGTTCATCAGAAAACAATACATCAAACAAAGTTCAATAATCAGAATTCGGTAAATTTGTACCATAAATAAACCAAACCCATTTATGTCCAGCTGACAGCCACCGGACTTCCGACAACATGCTTTCCGTCCGACCACTCCAGACGACCAAACACGTTCGTTCCCGAGGGCATCGAAACCGCGGAAGTAAACGACACCGTATAACCCTTCTTCTCATTCATCTCCGCAAAGCTCAGCGACTCGGGCTGAACCGACATCTTCATCGCTGAGTTGTCGGACGAGATCGACACCTTGTAGGTCCCAGCCGGGCCCACATTCGTGAGGGTCCTCGTGTGTTTAACGGTGCTTGATCCACTAGCGGTGGAATCAAAGGCCACGGCGAACGAGGGGTAGTTGAGGTCCGTTACGCTGTAACTTTTTCCACCGTCGCAAGTGAAGTTCCGTTTCGCGAGGGCGTTGATTTTCAACGGGGTGTACCCGAGGGCGCACAGGAAGTCCAGGTAATCGCCCGCCGTCAGATCGTAGACGAGCCCCGGATTGAGCGCCGATACGGGGTCCACGTGTCCCGCCCCGTAATCGAACGGCGTGGCGGGCATTCCGGTGGCGATGTCCTCGATCCTCCCTTTGTCTTTGTACTCTGTGTAGGCTGTGGTCATGAGCGCGGACCGGATTGCGGATGGGCTCCACTCCGGGTGGGCCCCCTTGAGGAGGGCCGCGAGCCCGCTGACGTGTGGGCACGACATCGACGTGCCCGATATGATGTTGAAGCCCACGCGCCTGCTGTCAGTCTCCAACCCGGTGGGCCCCACCGCCCCCGTCCACCCCGCTAGGATATTGACACCTGGCGCGATGAGGTCGGGTTTCAGTATCAGAGGTGTGATCGAGTTGGGCCCTCTTGAACTAAACGCAGCCACCACCGGAGATGGCTTGATGTTGACTTTAGTCCCTTCCAAGAGTATCGTGGCCGTTGGATTGGGATCGGTCAGCAGGTACTTTTTGATCGCGTTTCCGGATTTCTCTCCGACCGCCGTCGCCGGGAGGAGGTGAGCGTCGGCCACGAGCTCCTCCCCGTTGGCGGCGGTGTTGGCCAGAATCATCCCGGCGCCGCCGGCGGCTTTCACCACAGCCCCTTTTTGGACCCTCGCGTTCACGCCGCGATCACAGAGAACAATTTTTCCGGCGACTTGCTCCGGTATCAATGTCCCCGTCATGCATAGATTTCCGTTCGTGGAGGTTGTCGCATTTCCGGCGTAAACGAACGGAAGTAACTTCCCCGGCAAAGGGTTTCCTTGGTAGAGCGACACGCCGGAGTAATTGAGTCCGT
>JAYMTP010004833.1:0-14290 GCA_036897365.1 Geranium brycei
TCACGTTCTTTAAAATCCAAATAAAATAAAATCAAGATCCTTGCCAATTTTTTTTATCCAATTGAATTCACATAAAAATGAAAATATATTTTCCTCATCATGTGTATTTGACCAAGATCAACAAAAAATATTAAACCTTCAAAAAAATCTAAAAATAAGTAGTCCAAAAAAATCATAAAATGAAATCGGGAAATCTATAATTATGAAAATGAAATAGTTTTCAGTTGAATTTTTGGGAAAGAAGTATTTAATGAGATAAATATGGAAAAAAACCATATAGCCTTAAGTATTTTTAATTTCAGGAATCAATCTTGAATTAGGGATCTCCATTAATGTACGATACATTTACTATGATACCCTTGTGGTGCTATAAAATGACAACTTTAAATTGTCCAAAAACGTTAATTACATAAAATGCCACCGAGATTTGGACTTCAATTTGGGTCGTGCAATCCACAATCGGATGGTTAGTATAATTTCTCATTTTCTCATGTAAGCTATTAGTTCTCACTTGATTATAAACCTATTTTATTTTGTTTTATCGTTAAAATATCCGTATAGCATTTAAAAAATATATTTTATGTAAAACCATTTCCAACTCATGTTATATTTGTCTCTCCAAAGCAAAATATGTTATATCAACTTTGACCAGATGCTAAATAGCATAGAATAAATTTTATGATAAATATAAACATACCATTAGAGATGCTCTAACATAAATTATATGTTAAAAATGTATTAATGTTACAAAATAGAGAATTTCTCTTCCAGCTACACAGAGAAATAAATCTTGGCTAAATCAAAATAATTATTTTTTCAATCCCCAATTCAAAGCAAATCCTATAAAAAAAACTACAACAAATGATTGCAAAACATAATTTTAAATAAATCACAACATTTTAAGCAGTTTTTTTCCTTTGACACCATTGGCAGAGATCTGTACAGGAATCTGGAAACAACTGGCATAAAAAGCTAAGAAGACGAAATTGTCCCGTTACCCCGACAGTACTGGAAGCTGTTCTCATCCATTTTGTCCACCACGAAATGGGCCATCATGTCATTTTGCTCTACCAGATTCTCCCTGCACAAGAACTCGTCCCCGCACCTCCTCTCCACGTCCCTGTAATAATCGTGCACGAACACGTGAGTCTTGGCGTTGCCTCCCTTCTTGCTCCTGGCGAGCACTCCCGCCGTGAAAATCGCCGACATCCTCCCCGGAGACTCCGGCGAGTCCCCCCTCGGCCCGTCGATCAGAATCACGTCCCAGTCCACCTGATGGGACCAAGTTGATATATGGCCCAATCACAAGTTAAAATGATTAATTGTATGTATTAACTTGTGATCCACTACTTATTAACTTGTGATTGGTAGGGTACACAATATATATATATATATTTATTGCGACTAACACACCTCGTAGACGTGGTTGGGGAGGTCGTTGATTCCGAGCCTGCACTCGGAGAAGAGGAGGTTCTGCACGGGGCGGCACTCGTTCCGGATGTGGTCCCTCGCGGCCGCTATGAGCTCCGCCGTGTCGTTGACCCTCGTGGCGTACTGGACGTCGTAGGCGTCGATCTCGGGGTGCTTCTCCTCGTAGTAGGCCGCGTAGTACCTGTTCTCGTCCACGAACATGGTCCTGCCGTTGTGGTTCAGCGACTTCCACAGGAGGGTCTCGTGGGTCAGCCCGAATATCAGCAAATTGCACGGCGACGAGCACTTCCGGAGCGCGTCGGAGACGCCTTTCATCTCCGAGTAGGACATGTGGTACGAGTCGTTCGATCTCGACGCGTAGTGGAGGAGCGTGTTGATCACCGTCGTCGGGAGCGGCGCGTTGACCGAGGACGCGGCGGCTGAGACAACGGCGGTTGTGGTTGTTCCGGCGAAGGAGGAGTCCCTGGTGTAGATGAGGGTGAGGAGGAAGGCGAGGGTGAACAAGGAGACGAAGGCAACAGCCCATAAGCGGTTGGGGCTGCCCTGTTTCAGGATGTACGGATGGAGGAGGATCAGCTTCGTGCTGCTGCCATTGTTGTTGTTCTTCATTTTTTAACAGAGGAATTGAGACTCTGTTTTTCTCAGATTCCCAAGAGAAGATGACGATTTGGGGTTGATTTTAAAGATGTGTTTGTACTGGAATTGAGGTTGACATGAGAAGAACAATGTGGAATGTGCAGTGTGATTAGGAAAAGGAGGTGGAAACATGAAATAAAATAAAATGGTGGTTGGGAAGGAGCTGGTGAGGTATCTGTTAGAACTATAATCAGCTATTTTAATGACCCGATAACTAATATACGCCAAACAGTCGCTTTTACTACTTTTTATTGCATTTCACTTCTTAAGTTACCTCTTTAAAATAATGTTTAGTTAAAGACGTTGCACCCGTAAGTCATGCCTTAATTATTAGGTTGCTCGAATTGGGTAGGTTAAGAAACGGGCCTTTGGATGAACCATCGTGGGTTAAAGCCCAAACTCAACCTCATGTTTATGGTCAACTTTAATTTCAAAGCCTGGCCCACACTTTCAAGCTCGTACGGGTATAGACGGGTTGAGATTTCCGAGGGCTTGGGTTCGGATGGACAAAATAACCACTCTCACTTGACTCAACAATATTTGGATTTATTTAACTTTAATTATATGTTCAATAAAAAACATGTATGATTTATTGAATTTCAAATTAGTTTATTCACAAGTCGATCTAATATTGAAAGGTTGGGCTCGAGTTTGAATTATTTATAAAAACGAGTTATACTTTAGTGTTGAAACTGCTTCGGGCTTGATTATAACAAATTCGAGCGGCTGATTTCTAACACCATCTTCAACCCAATATTAATGTCATCTTAAGTCTTTTATCTTATGTGCTTCAAAATCAATTATAAACAAAACAAATTTTACCAATTTAATGCTTTAACCAAAAATATACCGAGTAAATTACAACAATATATTCTCAAGTAGCATGGTACAAAACAAGCAAAATAATCATGTACAAAACAAATAACCAGAACATCAAACAAACAAAAATACCAACAAACACACTACACGAGTTTGGCATGATGATTATCTTAATTTCAATGAATGTCGGGTTGGACTGGACTATACATCTCCAACTTGTCAACCGGCCCAAATACAACCATGTTTTATTTTTTAGGCCCATTACCCGTCTGAATTACTCCAGATTGGATCTAATGACCGGTAGATTGAGGCGGCGAGTTGGCGGGCATTTGTGCTATGTTCTCTAATGTCAATTTCAAGAGGGGAACAAGAGTGACTCATCGTATGATACTTTTGAATGTGGTTTGGTTTCTATAGACTTCATTTTAGTCAGCAAAACTTCATAATATTGTTTCTCATTGAAATTGCAGTGCAAAGGCCCCCACCACCACCTAAAAGAAAAGGGATGAGTACAACCTCGCTTCACTGCGCTAAGATTTTGACAACTGAAGAAGATTAGTCAAGTTCTTGGGGGTACACTCCAAACATTGTCTCATCTGCTTCTAAGATAAATATTTCACTCCCTCAGTTTATTCTTTTGAACCATAAATTTTATTTAATTAGTTGATCAATAAATTTTATTTACTATTATGCTGGCAGAAATTAAGTATGTGCATGTAAGGTTTTTGAATGATGGGGTTGAGGATCCAATTGTAAACGTACACGTGCAAACAAAGAACACAACTTGAAGAATCATGAAAGTGTGAGAATCATGAAACCCTTAAGTTGCACTCTATATATGTTGCCACTCATATATAGTAATTCATATGCAATCAATGTTATAACCAACATTAAGCCCAACATAGTTATGCGACGGTATGGGAATGTTTTATGGAACTCAGTTGAGTTCACGTGGGTTGGTGAGTGAGTATAAAACAAATATTTGTTAATTTTAGTTTTGTTACAAACAAGTAAAAAATGGGTATTATGGCACATGCTACTCAAGTGAAATGTCCACCTGTAGCTGAAATTGTCCAAATTAATTCTGAACAAAAATAAATTAGTATCATTTCTGCTATCGATAATGGTGAAATTAAATATTTATGGTTGGTTGATTGATTTGCATGCATTTTGATTTTTGAAAAAACAAGTAAATGAAGCGCGGTCCAACAAACTCCATCCAAGTGTAATTTTACACCCTCTCCAATGCTTCTTCACTCGCTCGCACAGTCACGGGGGGCTTAAGTTAATTCTGAAGCAAACCTGAAATGCCAGAACTAATCTAAGCGGGCCCCAGTTTATGGCTACCTTAATCCTCATTTATTATTAGTAAGTGGACCATATTCATGCTCCAGTTACGCACAAAATCGAATTGTACCAAATGTGACCCATTTCTAATTATGACGTCTCACTTCTTTCTTTCTCGGACAAAATCTTAAAATGGAAGGAGATGGAGGAATTTACAATTATCAAGCTAATAAATAGTACCGTCCCACAATAATCACGCAACTCTTAAAATTTAGTGATGTTGACCATTACCTAAAGACACGTTGACATAGACAATCAATTTGTGAGGGGTAAATTTCATTTAGTTCTCTTGAAGTATACATAAATTTCATTTATCTCTTGTAATATTAAAATACGTTTTTTATATTTTTTTAAATTTCAAAAAATTTCATTTTACTCTCTTAATTAATTATTCATTGTGTCTCTCAATTAACTATTCATTATGTTCTCTGATGTTCACAATAGTATGCTATTATAAGAACGGTACGCTACCATAAGATATCTTATGATATCGTACGTTCACATATTTGCTGCCACAAAAAATTTAATTATTAAAAAAGAATTGTAAATAAGAACTTAATCATATCTGACAAAAAATATTGTAAATATAATTAAACTAACACTCAAAATAAAAAACCCTATTCTCTTTGTCTACAATTTTCCTTCTCCCTTCTCCCTCTTCTTGTTGAAGGCAATACTAGACATGACACGAAAAGCTCATATTAAACTCGAAATTGGCAACCAAGCGACAAGGACCGACGACGACTTCCAGACCTCACGCCTCGCATGTTGGTATAGAAAGGAATTGATTTGATTCACTTCAGAATCGAACCAAATCAAAAGGCATCGGTTTGGTTTACATAATGAGAGCCGATAAAAAGTTGAATTGAATCGAATACCGATCAATTTGTACACATGAATCATTTTAAGTCATTGATCTTTATTAATTGGGCACAAAAGTATTGTGCCAACGAAAAAAATTCAATTAATAAGTTAAAATCGGCCAAGACACGAAAATTTCATAAAAATTAGTTCAAAGTAAATCCAACTGAAAATCAATAACTCAAATAATAAATCAAAACGGTCTAAAACATTAAAATTTCATAAAATTTGTTTATAACAAACTAAAACCGAACTAAAAACAACATGTTTAAAATTAAATCGAACCAACTAAAAACTGAATCGTTAATGAACCTCATTATTTTTAGTTATTAAATATTATTGGTAGATCATCTTTTAAAATTTTGAAAATTAGCAAAACACAATTTAGTAGAATGATAGTTTCCTTAACAAATTTTGTTCTAATTTGTTTCCAAATTGAACGGGCTAAAAAGAAAAGAAACTTGAAGGAGCAAGCTAGGGGATGCGGCTCGAGGATTAGCTGTAGTCGTCATAATGGCGCGTGACCAGTACACATATATATAGTTGAAACGTATCCAATACATATATCTGAATTGCATTATATGACGTCATTGTAGAACCCATACTAAAATTTATTCATCAAAATTAGTATTTAATAATTGAACTTAATGTTTTGCAACTTTTGCTGTTATTGTTTGGATGCATCAAAATATAGCCTAAATTGGAGACTGGTTGGCACGCGCCTAGAATGAAAAATGGATTGAATAAATCGAAAAGAAATTGTCCCTCCCACATCTGACCTCCACGTGACTCTCTCCACTAATATTCCAGCTGCTACGCATTGGTGAAAACAGTCTCTCGCTGTGGAACCCAATCCCAGAATCCCCGACCCGTTTCACAATGCCCCTCACCTTCCTCTTCCTCTTCCTGGCCGTGTCCAGCGCCGCCGAGTTCCCTCCCGTCATCAACTCACTCCTCCCCTCCGATGCCGTTTCTCTATTGTCCTTCAAGGCCAAAGCCGACCTCGACAACAAGCTCCTGTACGAGCTGAACGAGAGGTTCGATTATTGCCAGTGGCGCGGCGTCAAGTGCGGTCAGGGCCGCGTGGTCCGCTTCTCCCTCTCCTCCTCCTCCCTCCGCGGCGGCTTCTCCCCCAACACCCTGTCCCGGCTCGAACAGCTCCGCGTCCTCAGCCTCCGCAACAACTCCCTCTCCGGCCCCATCCCCGACCTCTCCTCCCTCCCCAACCTCCGCTCCCTCTCCCTTTCCCGCAACCACTTCTCCGGCTCCTTCCCTCCCTCCCTCCTCCTCCTCCACCGCCTCCGCGTCCTCGACCTCTCCTTCAACAACCTCTCCGGCCTCCTCCCCTCCCGCCTCCCCGCCCTCCACCGCCTCTCCTCCCTCCGCCTCGATTCCAACCGCTTCTCCGGCCCCCTCCCTCCGCTCCACCAGTCTCACCTCGATATCTTCAATGTCTCCGACAACAACCTCACCGGACCGATCCCGCTCACCCCCGCTCTCTCCGCCTTCCCCGCCTCCTCCTTCTCCCTCAACCCCGGCCTCTGCGGCGAGATCGTCAACAGGGCCTGCGATTCCCGCCCCCCTTTCTTCAACGCAACCTCGCTGCCTTCTCCTCTCGCCCAGAGCGCGCAATCGGGAGGCGGAGGAACGGTGTATCTGGCGCCTCCCACCCCGAGACCGCACCACAGAACCGCTCTCATCCTAGGGTTCGCGGTTGGGCTCACCGTCCTCATCGCGTCTCTGCTCTGCGTTTTCGGTTTCGTCAAGAAACAGAGCGGCGGCGGCGGTGATGAAAAACAGCGGCGAGCCCCGTCGCCGGATATTCCTCACCTTGATCCCGCCGTCGCTCCGGCGGAGGAGACCGGGAAGGTGCAGAAGAGCGAGGGTAAAGTTGTGGAGGTGGTTGAGAGGAGGGTGCGGCGGAGCGGGGACGTGATATTCTGCGCCGGGGAGGAGGAGGCGTATACGCTGGACCAGCTCATGAGGGCTTCGGCGGAGCTGCTCGGGAGAGGCTCGGTGGGGACCACCTACAAGGCGGTGCTGGACAACCAGCTGATCGTGACGGTGAAGAGGCTCGACGCCAACAAGACGGCGGTCACCACAGCCGAGGTGTTCGACCGCCACATGGACGCCGTGGGAGGGCTGCGCCACCCCAATTTGGTGCCAGTCAGAGCTTATTTTCAAGCCAAAGGAGAGAGGCTCGTCGTCTATGATTATCAGGCTAATGGGAGTTTATTCAACCTCATTCACGGTGAGTACCGAAATTCAAATTTGGCTTTGTTTGCTTTCTGGGTCCAATTGGTCCCCTTCCCCCGAACATGAGAGGTGAGCCATATCTGGTAATGAAGCATGCATGGTCCTCCACAAAAATTGAAGCTTTTTGTTGCTTTAACCAACATATAATTAGTTGATTTTTTAGTAAATGACTCAAAAACAAACATGAAGTAGAAACTTTAAGGGTATAATAATTGAATAATGTCAATGCTAGGTTGTTAATAATGGAACTTGCCTGAATGGTCACTATACTTGTCGAATTGCAACGGTAGATTTCGTTAGTGAGGAGCAAATTTTGTCTGTGTTGTTTATTTCGGATTCATACTTGTTTCTTTTCTTTGAGCTGGAGGTTTTCCAAAAATTGATTCATTTGTGATATTGTTCATGTCTAATATAAGAATGCAAATGTCGATGTATAGGTTCGAGATCAAACAGAGCAAGGCCTCTTCATTGGACATCATGCTTAAAGATTGCAGAAGATGTGGCCCAGGGTCTTGCTTACATCCACCAAGCTTCACGTCTAATCCATGGAAACTTGAAATCCTCCAACGTCCTCCTTGGAGCTGACTTTGAGGCCTGTCTCACAGACTACTGCCTCGCCTTCCTTGCAGACTCTTCCTCCTACGACGACCCTGATTCTGCCAGGTACAAGGCGCCTGAGACTCGCAAGTCCAGTCGCCGAGCCACCTCTAAATCCGATGTCTATGCCTTTGGCATCCTGTTGCTGGAGCTTTTGACGGGTAGACATCCATCGCAACATCCATTTCTTGAGCCCACGGACGTTCTGGATTGGGTGAGAGCAATGAGGGATGATGATGGAAGCGAAGACAGCCAACTCCAAATGCTCACCGAGGTTGGGAGTATCTGTAGCTTGACATCGCCGGAGCAAAGGCCTGCTATGTGGCAAGTGCTGAAGATGATACAGGAAATAAAGGAGAGTGTATTGGCAGAAGACAACTCTGTATCTGTTGGGTTCACATAGTTTTGTTTACATTATTAGAAGTAGAAGAATTACAGATTGAGAAGTGAGAAAGGAAGGGAGTATGTGCCAATTGTATATGATGGGAAGGTAAAGCTCAGGCCTTGAACTTGGAGTGTTCAAATGTAGGGATGGCCCTAAAATTTTGTTTAACATCACTGAACTGACATCATGATTATTCATTTATTTTCTTTCTTCTGATGATGGGTTGCAATGGCAATGAATGGAGGGGAAATTCTCGTGCCCTTTTTCTTCTTTCAATTATTATTATTGTATTTACTATTTATTGAATGCGTGTATTTGAATTTCTAGGAGTTCTAGTGGGCACGGTTCGAAGATCATTCCTTATTCCGACCGGATCCTCTGAGAAATTTTGTAACCACACTTGAAATTCCTATGTGAGAAAACGGTGTGATTTTAATTATAATTCTTCCGTTCGGTTCTTGATTTATACGTTATGAATTAGTTTGTTTTTAAATTTTAATTTAGACTTCATTTATAAACTGAATTAGACAAATTTGAGTTTGATTTATAGTCAAAACATTAATATTTGCAATAATAAAATATAATAACAAAAAACTAAATGTTAAGATCTAATCATTATAGTCCAATTGAAATATAAAGTTTGCAGACAATAAAAGTAAAAGATGAAGAACACGCGTGGGTAAACGAGAGGTGGACTCAGGTGACGCGAACATGTTCGATTCTTATAAGTTAACCGATGATTTTGAGTTTTGAGAATCGCAATCGAATCATAATTTAACGATTCTCTCAAATTCAAAACCAAAATCAAATTATTAACCACGATTCCCAATTTTCTGGATCCAGATTCGGTTTGCTTCCCAATTCGGGACCTATTCCGGGTCCAAAATACCCACACATAATAAAATGTGTGCTATTCTTGACCGGTGAATCTATAAATTGGCATTAATATTAGCACCAAAATCTATCATGTTATTTCAAAAAAATAAATATCTATGATGTTAAATTATACATGGGCCGAAATTAATGACAAATCGAAACCCAAGAAAAAGGCCCAACGTGGGGATCAGAATCACCATCACTTCAGTCCCGAAAGCGAGAGTCACGTGATGGATGGATGGAATATAATGGCGTGGTTCTCACGCCCATACGCCGCAAACTTTGCTTGACCTTTTTTCCACATGGTATAAAAAAAATATTTTATTGGTATAAATCCACAAAGAAACATAAAACGACAATAATTCTACGCCACTTGCAGATCCCGATTAAATCTGGACCGTACGATTTTCAAATTTGCTGAATCTTCCTCTACGATAATTTGCGATCGGTTTCGAGGAGATTGGGCAGTTTCGGAACCGAACCCGAGATCACGAAGCGACTCTCTCTTCTCTCTCCGTGCTCGCTCGCTCGCTCGTACAAAATCAAAATCGCTGCGCAGAGATCGATTAATCGAGCCGCGAAGCGACGTTGAGTATGTCTGGAATTGCGCGCGGTCGTCTTGCGGAGGAACGCAAATCGTGGAGGAAGAATCATCCTCATGTCCGTACACTTGTGAACCTCTGTGTCTTTGCTAGGTCTTTTTGTTCAATTTTGACGGTTTCCTTCTTGATTTTATTTTCTAGGGTTTCGTTGCGAGGCCGGAGACGATGAGTGACGGGAACGTCAATATGATGGTGTGGAACTGCATTTTGCCTGGTAAAGCTGGGGTACGTGTCCCTCTCCTCACTTTCGTTTTAGATTTGATCTATATTGATTGCGATTCTGTTGAACCCTTGGATCGAAGAGGCTCTGTGTTTTATTGGCCGTTTGGGAATTTTTAGTGGGTTGTTTGAGTTTCACTGTCAATCAATTGATTCAACGTTATGCCATTGAACAATTTGCTGGATTTCATGTAGAGAGCACGTAAATTCAATTTTTTTGGGGAGCATATATGATGTAATTTAGATGCTCTCAGTTGGGTATGGAATGGATTTTACCATTAGCCTTTACCGTCAACTAATAAGTATGCTATGCCTTGCAATTTCAGTGGGTTTTCGAGTAATTGATGTTAGCCTGTTGCTTCTTAGAGTGATCTGATATGCAAATTACATGTGGTCTTGAATGCATTGCAACTTTGCACTATTATTTTCAACGGTTTGGATGATTGCGTGATTTTGTGTCATTAGCAAATAAGCATTTATGATTATTGCTTGCCCTGATTGCTCTGCTAAGGCTTGCCATTGTTCAATAGCAATGAGTAGTTAACATTTCATGAAGTGAATATAGTAGTGCATGATTAGATGTCATAATTGTTACTTGGAAGTAGTATATGCCTGGCCAAGTTTAGGTATTTTAGACTTCAAACACTGAAAGTGTTGATCTGGTTTCAGTTTGGCTGTCTACATGGTTGGAGGTACCATGCTTTGCTTTGTTTTGGAAAGAAAAGATGTTGACTGCATTATACCATTCTTCAGGCATTGAATTTTAAATATTATAAAATTTAAATTATTTATATTATTGTCAATATGACAACATCAAATATTATGGTAGCCAACAAATAGCATAATCCATAGAGTAAAAAAACTGCTCTATTTTGATTTAGTAATCAAACAATGTTTATCCAAGGAAGCTACTCACGAAAATCCTCAAAGCACCCAAGCTCCATTAGTTGAGGGAAAAACAGTCATAATGCTTAAACCTGAAAAGAAAAATTCTTGTCTGATCCAATTGCTTTTTCAAAACACTGATCATTTGTATCCTTTCATTTGATTGTTCTGCCTCAAATTGTATACTGCATATTTACTCTCTGATTTTCTTTGGATCACAAAACCCCATAGTTTATTTACCGAAGGGAACTTTTATATGGGTTATATCGCCCAGTTGCCCTCATAATTTATTTAGACAATACATATCTTGTACAACAGAACACATTAATATTCTTACTTGTGTATCAAAGATATTGTTAAATGTTTTGTTTATGTGACATTACTACATTTGATGTGATATTGTAGACTGATTGGGAAGGTGGTTTCTATCCTCTGACGCTCCATTTCAGTGAGGACTATCCCAGCAAGCCCCCTAAGTGTAAATTCCCGCCTGGGTTTTTCCACCCTAACGTGTACCCTTCTGGTACTGTCTGTTTGTCAATACTCAATGAGGACAGTGTGAGTACCTTTCCCTTCCTTTGACAAAGAGAATAAACTATGCTGTTTTGGCATGTAGATGAATGACGAGTTTATCTTGGTTACTCAGCATGATTGTTTCATGTGTAGGGATGGAGACCAGCTATTACGGTAAAGCAGATTCTTGTTGGTATTCAGGACCTGTTGGATCAGCCTAATGCAGCAGATCCCGCACAAACTGAAGGATACACACTTTTTATCCAGGTATGCTGCCAACATAAACTATTTCTATTTTTATTTGATTATGCTAGCTAGCAGTGTTTTAGAAAATGCTAGGGGCTAGTCGGGTGAAGAGGTCCTTCTAAGGACTAATCGGGGATTAATTGGAAAATATGTTGGATTAAAGGATTAATCGGAATTATAGAGAATTAAATGGACAAGTCGGAGATTTTTACAACGTTGCTAGCTAGGCATGGTTACTATGGTGTTAAGTATGCTTAACATATCCCCAAGGGACACCCCAATGGCTCAAGCTTCATTCACATCTCCTCAGTTGATATCTTGGGTCCAAATCCCATTGGGCCGTGTAAAAACTATGCTTAACATCAATAAATAATTTAGTTGGGAGAGTTTAGTAGTAATGTGTAATAGGAATTATATTATCTCTTTGGTACTTGACATTTTAAAGCTGGTTTGTGCAGGATGCTACAGAGTATAAGAGAAGGGTTAGGCTGCAGGCTAAGAATTACCCACAAGTCATATAGTGCTAAGCTTACAACTGTTCTCTATAAAGTGATGGTATTTTCATAACTGCGAGTTGATCATTTAAGTGTAGACTGATTGCTGTGAGTTTTTATTCTCATGAACTTGTCCCTGTTTCGTCATACCAATCTGTCACTGTAATTGTCAATTTGATTATAAATTCTCACATTTCATTTCCACATGGTTGTTATTGGCATAAAATGTCTGTGACTTTGCATCTCGTGTTTTGGTAGTATTGATTGAAACGTTATTAATGTGGTCGACAAGATTTGGTGAAGTTCATGTCCATATGCAATTCATGTGGACAATGAAAAGGAAAAATTAAATAATTAATCCATCTCAAGACACCTAAATTTGACTTTTATTTTCACATAGCAATTCACCATCCAAATATACGCAAGTTCAAAGCATCATCAAAAATTTATTTTATTGCATTGACTTTAAAACTATTTTCCTCACTCCCCAATAGTCAAGAGATGCTTCAATCAGTGTAGGTGTAGGTACAATATATGTATATCCTAAACAAAGTAATAGCTACAAATTTGAGTTTACTTTCTGCTGTTGTTTAAGATTTTGTCTGAGAATATAAATTGATATGTGAATATGAAGAAAAGTAGGATACAAAAATATAATAAAATAAACAGAAATCTTGTTGATTGGACTCACAAAATGTTTAGCATTATGTGAGGGGTTTGTAATTTTGGTCGTATACCAATTCAAAGTTTTCAAATATTACTTGTTGCTTCATTGCTGGAAGACTAATCCGTAATATTATATTGAGTATGTATTTTTAAATTGATCCTTTACTGTTCATTTTGTTTACAATTTAATCCACAAACATTATTTGTTTTGTTGTATTCTCTAACTGTTAACATTTTGTTTTTGTCATAATAATACTTCAAATCTACATATTATTTGAAATAATCATTAAAATATTCACATGATATTGACAGGAAAACCAAACAGGCAAACACAAAAATAATAAATCAAAGAAGCCAATATACTAAATTGTTATAAAATGACTTACTAGATAAATTATTAATCAAATCTTTACCTTCAAATTTTTAGATGACGGTGAAAGATCTCGTATAAATATAAAATGAATAATTATACATAATCATATATAAATTTCCCTTAATTTTTATTGTAATATTTTTTTCAAAAACTTAACCCTAAATTGTTTGGAAGTACGATGCTTATAAATAGTGCTTGGCATATGCTGCGTGAACATGAAAAATGTACCTAAAAAAGGAGAAGTTATCTTTGTAATTTCATTTCTGGGTGGAAAGAGAAGACCAAATACAATTGTACAGAAAATCAACTCAAAATTTTCTATTAACTTAGTAACCATTAACGATCATAAAGTATACAACTCGAGGAAAAAGTCATCTAAAGTGCAAGAGAACGTTATCAAGAATGTATACGTGATGTGATCGCATCATTGAACCAACGGTGGCGCTGGACAAAGGAGGTGAAGTGGACATCAGGATGATTTTGGTCATCAAGAGAGGCATCCATAAGAGGATGGAGGAAGGAGGGAGAGATACATTTTAAAAATTTAAAACACATTTAGGGTATTTGTCTTTTTAACATTAAAAAATGAACAAGATTTAATGAAATTACTATCATTGCAATTTCTCAAAATAAGGGTATGGTTAAAAAGAAAAAAATTATCTACGTGTACTCAAGTGAAAAATGTCTAATATAATGTCTTGAAATAATGTGAATTAATATAAATTTCTTGAAATATGTATAAGTCTTGAATTCTTCCATGGAGTTCAATGTGCAATTTACTTGATTAAAATCGATGGATTACCTTGTTTAAAATTGAAGTGTATGCGAGATTATTTTCTAGTCGTATCTTATTGTTATCATATCACATTAGATTATCATCGCATGCCATCAAATTATCATCTTGCGGTAAGAGAATGTCATTGTGTAACTCATATGAAAATTCGATTAATTTTAATGGACGGTTTGATTATAATAACTTACAATTATTTTCCCTCCCATTCCCTGTATTTGGACGACTGATGTGGGACCTTTGAGAGTCCCGTGTTGACACTTTCATTCCCACATTTAGTGTCTTATTGACCTC
>JAYMTP010004834.1:0-14288 GCA_036897365.1 Geranium brycei
GTGATGACACACTCGATGACATCGATCAAATCACATTCAACATATTATCATAACACAATGATAATATAATGCCGTTTTATTACTGCAATAATGATGTAACAATTACACATAAACTGATATTGGCCTAGGACACAACTCCTACAATCACATCCATTTTTTTAGAATGATCCGTCTTTCAAATATTACATTTATGAGGAGTGTGAAAAAACCTAATAATTTGCACACAAAAATTGATGTTTATTGTTTACCATTAAAGATCAACCTTTGGCAAGAGAAAGGTTGATATCTACTGGGCTAGGCTAGCCTTTGTTAGTAAAAGAGCTCACCCGCATTATGAAATCGTCGAACATTTACTTACAAATGTCAACCTTTATCTAGAACAGTTATTTCATCATCTATACATTAGATAATAGTTGTTCACTCTATTATGTTATTGGTTTCTTGTGTTATTAGGTTCATTTTATACATTTAATTTAAGTATCTCAAAATATATAAAAATATAATAGTTATTTTTCTTAATATCAAACTCCTTTTATACAAATTTCACTAAACAATATCATATTAAAAAGTTATATTTAAACTTATCATGACACTTAATTTTCAAATAAATATCACATTATTTTTTAAGTGAGCATTTTTTTTGAAACGTTAAGTGAGCATTTTAATTATTGTAAACAATATATTTTAAAAGTAAATTTAGAATAGTCCAAATTTCGAGTTAGAACCATTAATAATCGATTCAAAAACTAGTTGATGCAACATCCAAAAATAAATGTAACAAAAAAAATGGGAACGTGCTCGTCGTTTTAGTCGTAGACGTCAACTATAGTTTCACATGTACAGGATCACACCTCGAATAAATGATACGAGATCGTGTCACACGCACCTCCACCTGTCTTAAACTGTAACCGCATATCTCAACCTTATTCTACTAGATCAGAGGACACAGAACAATGTGATCATAAATATCAACGGCTCGTATTGAAGAAACCAGAAGAGCGCGAAATGGCAGATAGGACCTCTCCCTTGACCCGCGAGTCACGAGTCGCCCCGGCAAATGATAGTGGGTCACTTTGTTGGGTCAATTTTGAACTCATTAATATCGGTAATTGAAAATCACAAAACAAACTCATTCCGTGTTCATCAATTTCATTTAATTTTGCGATCTTAGAGCTTCATCGAGCAGAGCAGAGCAGCCATGGCAGGAGTTCGAGTTACTATGGAAGTTGGCGACGATGGTGTTGCGGTGGTGACTGTCTGTAATCCTCCGGTTAACGCCCTAGCAATTCCAAGTAAGCTGCGCTTCGCTGTCTTCAGAAGTATGTCGAACTAATCAGCTGAGCTGTGTTGATTTCTGGATTTTGATTTCTTCAGTTCTGGCTGGCTTGAGGGAGAAATTTGGCGAGGCTGTGAGGAGGAATGATGTTAAAGCGATTGTCGTGACCGGTAAATTATCAAGTTTGATTGTGTTTAATGTTGGTTGATATCTTACCGTGTTATTGTGAAAATTGAATAGTAGTTGTTACATGATTTGTAGTGGTTTTGTTGAATCTTAGGGATCTGTATATGATAATCTTCTATTTGTTGTTATTGCTCTTTGGATCAGTATGTTCGTAGTACATATTTTTGAATTAAAAACTTTATAGAGTGGATTAGAGAAGAGATCTGTGTTGTTGCTCAATCGAATTGAGCTGCTGGTCTTTATACATATATTTTCTTCTTTATTGAAGGCTATGGTGGAAGGTTTTCGGGTGGATTTGACATCAACGTTTTCCAGAAGGTTCATCAGACTGGTACGGATAGAAAAAAAATAGACCATGTTCTTTTGGGCTCATATTATGATTATGATTTTCTTCAAAATTCGTAACTATTTATGATGGTGATGTTTGGCATGGCAGGGGATGGTTCAATCTTACCTGATGTGTCTGTTGATCTAATGATCAACATAATTGAAGGTTTATGCCCGAACTTATAACGGTTTGAGTTTTTATCTAAGAACTGTGCTTTCTGGCCAACTCATACTTTTCCTTTCAGATTGCAAGAAGCCCGTTGTTGCTGCTGTATCTGGACTGGCTCTCGGAGGTGGCTTAGAACTAGCAATGGTTTGTGCTTCCCTTAACAATATCATTTTTGTGTTCAACTTATTTCATTTGTTGTACAATCAGCTTTTTTCCTTGCTGGTGGAATAATATTTTCTCTCTCAACTGTATTCAGGGATGCCATGCACGAATTGCCACCCCTAAAACTCAACTTGGTTTGCCAGAGCTGTCTCTTGGAGTCATTCCAGGATTCGGAGGTACAACAGCTTCTATATCTGATGTGTAGATGAAACAAATGTTATTTTTTGATTCTATTTGGTTTACTCACAATTGATGAATGGGTTGTCATTTGTAAACTTGACTGATTATTGGTGTTCTGGAAAATTTACAAGGCACACAACGGCTTCCAAGGCTACTTGGGCTATCCAAAGCTATTGAAATTATGCTGGTAATTATTTAAAATATAATTTATCTCTCTCAGACACACACATATTTGAAGATCCTAACTTGGAGCAAAGTTTCATTTTCAGCTGCTATTTTGGAAGATATGCATTTTCTAAAATTTTCTTCTATATCTAATTTCAGTTTCATTATGCTGATCTAAATTTGTATGCATGATACACTTTGTAGTCATCGAAACCAATCATGTCTGAAGAAGGAAACAAGCTGGGTCTTATTGATGCTGTTGTGCCTTCTGTAGAGCTGCTTAAAGTGTCTCGACTGTGGGCTTTAGACATTGTAGAGGGGCGCAAACCTTGGATGCGTTCACTTTATAGGACAGATAAGATTGGTTCCCTGGCTGAAGCACGAAGCATATTGAAAACTGCACGTGAACAAGCCAAGAAGACAGCCCCAAATATGCCTCAACACCAGGCATGCCTTGATGTGATTGAGGAGGGTATAGTTCATGGAGGATATAATGGGAATTTGAAGGTATTTCCATTTTCAGAGTTCCAATGTTGTTTGACAGCTATACCTTCCAGAAAGAATTACTTCTGCCCTCCTCTCGTGCTTGTGGTTTATGGGTGCTGACCTATAGGAATGACACACTGTTATAGTTATAACATATATGCCAAGTCTTTAGTGGGGTGTTCCAGGAAGAGTATGCTTAGTTTCAAATGAATGTTTTGTTTGTCATATTCAAACTGCAGGTTTACAGTCTGTTCATATATACAAACTAATGGATGAGATTTACTGCAGGAGGCAGAAGTATTCAAGAAGTTAGTCTTGGCAGATACCTCAAAAGGTCTTGTTCATGTCTTTTTGTCACAGCGTTTAACATCAAAGGTACAATATGTGATGCAATGATCTCTGCTACTCATTTGTTCTTTGTGCAAGATTGTTAACCATTGGATTGGTAAAACTAAGCCTTTTGCATATATAATACTAACATATCTTTGTTGGGTTTCTGGATATTTTACCTCCATCAGCATATCTGTGAACTATACATGCCGAAACATGTGCATTCTATGAAATATATACAATGTATATGAATAATGTGCAATATTGTAAACGTTTGCAAATGGTCAAGTATCTGATAGATGTGTAGTTTGGGTATTAACAGTAGTGGTTAATTAAAGTTCTGAAAGCTAGGACCAGATTCATTCTGATTATACAGTTCCAAAGAATGTCTTTATTAATATCATTTTTCTCTCCTGATAAGTAGTAAGGCAGTTTTGTGGCTTTGGAGTTCCTTCTTTATGTCTTCATCTTTTTGACAAAAACTGGTCGTAAATTGTATAAGTGAAGATAGTGAAGAGAAACAAAATGTCATGGTTCGGCCATAAGGCCTACACCCACATCCCGTGCCCAAAGGATTAAAAGATGTTTTTACTAACTTGATAGATTGACCACAAGTAACTCATATTTATAGTGAGTGTAGAAGATAGACAAGGGAAGAAACATGTTACATAAATTACTCCAATGTTGATATAGACATTTTACATGAATTAAATATAAGGAAAAAGAGATAAATATGAAGGCAAGGGCCACACCCAACTAAACAGGTAAGCTTTTAGTTGTGAAGCCCGGCCTGATATATTTAGTCCACTATAAAGTTCTACATAAATTAATTTTACTTCAACATTTTTTCCAAGGAAATCCTATGTTCTGTTAATTATTTTATTGCATCGTGATATTCTGTTCACTTGAATTCTTTTTTACATGCTATCTTACCCTTGATAGGTACCCAATGTCACTGATGTTGGACTTAAACCTAGGCATGTAAAGAAAGTCGCTATCATTGGTGGAGGTCTGATGGGTTCTGGCATTGCTACTGCCCTTCTTTTGGGAAATATATCTGTTCTTCTTAAGGAAATCAATCCTGAGTATCTTCAGAAGGGCACAAAAACCATAGAAGGTGAATGCTTTTTAATAATTGTTGACTCATAATGTGATATTCTCGTTCAATAATAAAGGCTTTCCATTTTGAATGACTAGTAGCAAAAAGAAGAAGAGAAGTTTAGGGTGTGTTTAGTTGTGGAAAATTTGCATTTCCGAAAATTTCCAAAAAGCAGAAAAAAGAAAGTTTTGTTTAGTTGTACAATATTTTTCAAGTAGAAATTTTTGGGAACCCTTGTTTTCCATTCCCCCAAATTTCATAGAGATGGAAAACTGAATATATATTATTCTATAACTAAAAATGTTGTATTCCCCGTGCCGAATATCTTCATATTTGCATTTTCTGTACTCAGATTCATAAGAATTATGTATTTTTTTAATATTCTGTTCATTAGTGTATGAATAAATGTTGTGAAGAAATGGAAACTGAAATTAGGGAATTGCACAAGTATGAACAAGTTTTCCATTTTTTTCTCTGTTTTATGGGGAAAAAAGAAGAAAACTAGAGGCAGGTAAGGAAGAATGTTTTCCACTGCTGAATATATTCACAATCTTTTCTAAGATATTGATTATCACTATCCATATTGTATCACTTAAAGCCATCTATTTTCATGACAGCAAATATTAAGGGTTTAGTAGCACGAAGAAAGTTGACACAGGAGAAGGCAGATAAGGCACTGTCCATGCTTAAAGGTGTTCTAGATTATTCCGACTTTAAAGATGTGGATATGGTCATCGAGGTGTGCTGTCTGAAGTTTCATCCTTTGTTTTTCTTCTAGTTTTAAATCTTTTGAATAATTGCTTTATCGGTCCCTAAACTTTCAGAAATGATCAAATCAGTTCCTAAACTAATATTATGCCAAATTGGTTCTCAAACTATCATAGCATCGACCAATTTGGTTCATTCGTTAGTCATTGTTAGCTTAACTGTTAAAATTGCCGACGTGGCTTAAAATATACAAAATCATTAACAATGTGGAGCAACATCGTTTTAGACTTGTTAATGCATAAAATATAAAGTAATTTTGATTTTAGACTAAAATCTTGGAACTGGAAAAATAATATTCTCTTTTATCATTTGGCCTTAGAAGATCCAAAAAGATGTTTTGGTTTATTTATTATGAATGACACGCTTAATTTTTTGTTTTTTAACGCGACGACATCAGCATTTTTAACGGTAAAACTAATGGTGACTAACAAGAACCAAATTGGTGGACTTTATGATAGTTTAGGACTAAATCAACACATTGTTAGACTATGGACTGATTCAGTCGTATTTAAAATTGTAAGGACTAATTAAATAATTATTCCAAATCTTTTACACCCCAGTACTAGTGTAATTGTGACACCAGTAATATGTAAGTTGTTGTCAGCATTCATTATGTTCACTAATAAAAGACTTCTTTAGATCAATGTGTTGTGATATGTAAAGATAAATACATGGATAATTGCCCATAAATTCTATATAATGTTAGCTGTTTATTTCATTTTTCTGGTAGAGTGCAATGGTCACTGATGAAAGTTGTTAATACAGTTATTCCTCGTTTCAGGCTGTTATTGAGAATATTTCCCTCAAACAAGCAATATTCAGTGAAATCGAGAAGATCTGCCCTGCCCACTGTATTTTGGCAAGCAACACATCCACTATTGACCTTAACATAATTGGAGAAAAAAACAGATCTCAAGATCGTATCATTGGAGCACATTTTTTCAGGTAAATTGACGTCTAACCTTGCATTTAATAATATCTAGGTAAAGATGAACTATTATTTTGGTCTCTTTTTTTGTTTTTTACCGGAATGAAGTTTGGGTTTATGGGTCAGCACCATATTCCCTTCATCATATATATACTGACCATCAATAACGCTTATTATAAGTTACCCTTGGAAACTTTTGTAACACATTAACACTTGAGAAAGAGATAAGGATTAAAAAATGATAGATAAGTTAGCAGTATGTACGTGGAGATCTTCTATCTAGCCTGTGGTACACATTTAATGTAGTCAAAACTGGACCTGATTGGTCTGATTGACCAGTGAACGATCCAGTTTCTATGTTAACTATTTCTTGCATACGTTGTTCACCCGAAGCTACCTATGGAAAACACATCTTGTACGTTTCTTAGCAGAGGATGAAAGTAGGGTGAATATTTTCACTTCATTCAAACAAAGCAACACTTCTGAATAGCAGAATTCTCAAAATCTTATTTTAACACAGATCTACTTATCACCTTTAACTGAGAAATGATTAATCATAGGCTCAGATACAGGATACAAGCATACATCTTTGTTAGATTATGCTTCAGCTTGGTATTGTACTATTGTTATGGTATTTTAGTTTGAAATTTGAATTGAGCACGACGTCAGATACATGACTTCTTTGACTGAGTATCTGTTAGTATCTTAGTCATTTTTATGAATAATACCTATCAATGTACATAGTTATTCAGCCAGCAACATGCTTCACATGGGGATTCACTAACTGTTAATTTGTCTCTTGACATGGTTATTTATCAAACAGTCCTGCTCACATAATGCCTCTTCTGGAGATCATAAGGACAGACAAGACTTCTGCACAGGCGATTCTTGACCTCATGTCTGTTGGAAAGATCATCAAAAAGGTTCCGGTTGTGGTTGGTAACTGCACAGGCTTTGCAGTCAATCGGACATTCTTCCCTTATTCGCAAGGTGCAACGATGTTGACTAATTTAGGAGTGGATTTGTTCAGAATTGACAGGGCGATTGTCAACTTTGGCCTTCCTCTCGGTCCTTTCCAGTAATTTTCTTCCCTCTTCCTCTTCCTCTTAATATCATCTCCATCAGTTATGTTCTTTAATTTGTATATATACATTTAATAATGAATTGTCTTCCCCTTGTATGAGTTTATTTTGGACAAATAAGCAAATGGGGAAAAGTAGTTTAGTAACATTTCTAAGATGGGGATCAGGATAATCTTAGGCTCAAACATTGCCGATCACAAAAAATCACATCTTGGGGGTGCTTTCTGTCATATATTGAACTGCGCTTTGTTGTGGGTTGTAGGCTTCAGGACTTATCCGGGTATGGAGTAGCATTGGCAGTTGGAAAAGAATTTGCTAAGTCTTTCGCTGGACGTACATTCCAGTCCCCACTGGTTGAGTTGATGGTGAAAGATGGACGAAATGGTATTTATTTATTTGGACTTATTTGTATGTTAATTATTGAGCTTATTAAATACTTTGGGTATTCCAGGTAAAAACAATGGAAAAGGGTATTACATTTACGAAAAAGGCAGCAAGCCAAAACCTGATCTTTCTGTCCTACCAATAGTTGAGGAATGTAGGAGGCGGACAAACATAATGCCTGGTGGAAAGGTATCATATATTTGTATTTCAAGGAATAGACACTGCTCTTTGTTGAATTGGTATAATTGACCCACCAGCACTTTTCATGTGAGCTCTGAGCCAAACACTTTTTACTTCTGGCCTGTAGAGCGTGCCTAATTGTCTTATTATTGCAGCCTATAAACATTACTGACCAAGAAATCGTGGAGATGATACTCTTTCCGGTGGTGAATGAGGCATGCCGTGTCTTGGATGAAGGAGTAGTAGTCCGAGCATCAGACCTTGATATTGCATCTGTCCTTGGAATGAGCTTCCCATCTTATCGGTCAGTGCTCTTCTAACATCTGGTTTTAACTTGTACATATCGTGTATTGTTATTGCAAACTTCTATACGTTGTTTCCACCAAGTCCCTTCTCATTTGGTTCATAGAATTTCTGATTAGTGCAAGGCCATCCAGATTTTGTTGTATTCTGTATGTTTGTGGTAAGTTTCTCTTATCACTAACTGACTTATCTACTCCCCTTTGCCCCTCACCCAACAAGTATCCCAATTGACTGTTTGTGAAAGCTAAGCATCCGAATTTTTGTTTCATCCTTTACCCCCGGGTTTTTTCATGTGCATGTTAATCAAGTTGTTACTATTGGTAATTTACGTTTACCAAAGTAGAAAGCTACACTTTGAGAAATCTAATTTGAGAAAAAAACAGTTCTTCTGGAAAGGGGAACATATGATCTGGAAAAGTAATTTTTTGTTTGCGCAGAGGTGGTATCGTGTTTTGGGCAGATACAGTTGGGGCTAAACATGTATATACAAGTCTGAAGAAATGGTCAGAGTTATATGGCAGCAGCTTCTTCACACCATCGAGATATTTGGAAGAAAGAGCAACAAGAGGCGTGCCACTGGTAGGATTTGCAATGTGTCGTTGGTTTCCCAAATTATATTTTGCTCATCACTACAAATATATCTCATTACCATTTGTTTTCCATTGCAGAGTGCACCAGCTGCTTCATCTCCAAAATCACGCTTGTAGGAGGCATGTTGGTTGTCTTTCTGATGCTTATTGAATAATGAACACCGGCAGTGAATAGTGACGGTACTTAATATATCAGCAATAAATTGAACAATAATATTGTTATTGTGAGTATTGAAACAAGCTGCCTTTGGTGTGCAAGGGGTGTTCCTGATGCTTGAATAAGCTTAGAATATTTGGTTTCACGATACAAAATAATCAAATCTGCAGCTGAAGGAATTCGATCCCACCTCCTCTCTCCTTCACACGATAATACCTATTGATTTTTTCACCTAGTTTATATATAACCTATGTTCTACAATCTTTTTTTTGAAGAACGTGTTCTACAATATTAATTTATTTTGAGTTGTTTATTATTTAATTATTATTGATTTTTTTAAAAAAACAACCACTTATTAGAAAGCTTAAAGACGGACAACATTAACAAGAATCGGTGAGACATGCCCTGCACCCGACTCTCAAATATCATAAATAGGAACGAACTTAATATACAAAAAAAGTGATTGGTTGATAACCCGTCAATACAATCATAAATGTTGCTTATGACCCCTCAACAGATGTTGCTTTAGGACACACGCAATTAACCTTTTGCGGTCTGAATCTAGGCTAGTTCTGAATCAACTCTTTTGAACACACCACTTGATAGGTACGCGTAGACCTACGACCTCCACCACCGATGGCTAGAAAAACCTCGTCGTTCCGATAGAACACAAGCCCATCAATCTTTCTCAGATATCACTGTTGAACAATGTTCCCGACGTTGGCGGGATCCAGACAATCCGTACAATAATAATAGGCAAAATAATTAAATAATAAGTTGTTCAAAATTGATTAGTATTATAAAGTGTTGTAAATGGCGGTCGTTATGGCCGCCATGGCCTCAAAAAACCACACGGGCGTCACACCATGGCGTTTTGGCCGCTTTGAATCGGTTTTATACTGATTTCAAACCAATTTGGGTCGGTTCTATTCAAACTAATTATTTTTTTTTAAAAAGTTGACAATATTATAAATTATAGCCTAATATGTATTTTTTATTACATATGTAATTTAATTTATATTTAAAAAATACAAAAATACAAAATTGAAAATTCGCCATGGTTCCGAAAGCTCCTATCCACCATTATAATAATATGCAACATCTACAACCTTGGTATTACAGCACACAAGTTTTTATTAATTAAATAACTAAAAAACTGACGGTTTATGCACTGGTTCAATTGGTGTGCGTGGGGAGAGAAAGGGGATATGTGTGGTTCAATTGGTGTGCGTGGGGAGAGAAAGGGGATATGTGTTCAATTCCCCTTGCTCTGCAGGATTGATTATTATTATTTTTCAGAACCCGGACTTGCACTGTAGCAGCAACTGTATTATTTGTACGGTTTTTACATTGAAAAGTCAACAAAAATTACTACGATTAAGTGATTGACATGTCTAAATAAGTTGAACAGTGACTTAGTTTTTTAAATAAGTTAATTATTTACATTTATTTTGAAAAAAATCGGCATGCATAAAACACAGAACCCAAATTATGAAAAAGTTGAAGACTATTCTCGAGTTATTGGCTCATACCCTAATTTTTCAGAATGTACGATTCAACTTCAAGAAACTACATGTACGTGACATCAAAGGAGCAGAAAACTGATTGCAAATGGTGGCTGATGAGGTGGACGATGGATTGAAGAACATGTTGACAGTCACAACGCGGGACATAGCAGTGTAAGACTCACTCAGGCGTGTGCGCTGGCTGACGGAGATGGGTCTCCAGGCTCTGGCTGATCGGCAACCTCTAAACTGACTGATGCCAGAAATGAGAAGAATGGTGAGTGGAAAAAGAGCATGTTTAAGAGCAAAACATGCTCTGGATGGCCATAGTTGCGGTGGAAGAGATTATACATACAAGCTAATAAGTGTCCTATGAAACGGAAATGCAATGCTATAATTAGTGCAAACAATTGATTACTCAAGATAAGAGCATGTCCAGCATGCACAAAACATCACAAGGACTTGAGTTCAATATACAAACGCATACAGGAAACCTATTTTCTCATAAAAATTAACTTAACAGCTACTCCAACCAACAACACAGACCATATTATAATTGAGAAAAATTCATGCTACCTCAACTCTTCAGCTCCTATTGCTCAGGAAACTTTATGGAGAACCCAGTGCTGGTAGTCGTAACATTCACAGGGAACAACTCATCAAAATCGGAATCAGAATCATCCTTGTATTCGTGAAACCCACCGGGATAATCTTCATCTTGCCCGTCTTTGGTCATGGGAACCCCTAACTCGGATATGGGGACCGGAAGTGGCTGCTCGTTGAAATACTTGTCCTGTAGCAGTTCCATTGGAGTAGCTCGATTGGCTGGGTCGTAGCAAACAAGCTTCTTCACTAACGAGATCCCATTGGGGGAGCACTTGGGCAGACATAATTCTATACCAGTTGGATTTTCCACCTTGTTAAATGAAATCATCCGGTAATCAGGAAGGTGAACACAACCAGGCCAGGAGGTCTCGGTTAAGTTGCCTAAAACGCTGAAGATTCTGCCCAGTTGGTCGATATCCGAAGCTCCGGGAAAAAGGGGCTCTAGGATTAAGAGTTCTGCGAAGATGCAGCCCAATGACCATAAATCGATTTCCAGCCCATAGTCAGTGGATCCGTACAGCAGTTCGGGGGCTCTGTACCAGCGTGTTCCAACACAAGACGTGAGAGAACCCGGGTTTTCTCCACCCTCTTCAGCCTCGTAAGAATAAGAACCCTTCAAGGGATCATCTTCGAATTCACTCGTTGTGCATGTTGCAAGACAAGACGCATCACCATCTGGAGGGTTAGATTCCTTGTCAGTATCTTCAATGGTGTCTTTAAACCTACTATCATCGAGCTCCCTGACATGATCATCCCTATGCGCAGGGCTGTCTGTCTCAGGAACAAGTTCATGAGGCTGAAAGGTACGCATCTTATCTGCATTCAGTTCGTACGGGTGTGGGTTGTCATTAGCAGTAGTGAATGGAGACTCCAGCAATATCCTTGCCTGAAAATATAATGAAGGTAAGCATTGTCAATCCTCAAAACCCAACAACACGATAAACAAAAGCTTGAGATGTAAACCCCTAAACTTGCTGAAAGCAGTAATAACATCCAAACATGAACCAAGGTCAACTCTACACACATATAAATTGCCAAAAACAAAGCTCAACTTAAACACCAAAAACTGCTTCTATCCATCAAACCATGAACTCACAACTCAGTAGATGCAATGCATCTTTCTACTTTTCTGTCTTACTTAGGTCATTTTCAATCCAACACATTTGCATCACAAGTTTTGGTGTTTTGTTACAGTACCACATCAAATAAGTACACAATGCATCAATCAACTCATGGCCATCTCCAATTCAACACCAAATATGCTGTGGTGTTTTCAACTCCATCCAGTACCATCCGCATCACCAATTGTGGTGTTTTGCTACAATAAGGCATCAAATTTGGCTGGTATAAAACACCAAATTTGGTGTTAAATCAACATCAACTTGTCATCTAAATGTGTCTGCTATTTTGGTGTCAAATCAACATCAATTGGGTATTGTAGACCTCGGCACAAACCTTTCAAGTGTTACATAAACTTGTCATCTAAATATGTCTACCATGATCAATATCAAATTTGGCACATTGATGAGTGAAGGAAGCACTCTAAAACTCATAAAATCAGCACTTCACCATCATTTCCATCAGGGACCAACTTAAAAAAAAAAAAAACTTTTGTTTGTTACCTGCCCAAAATCAGCAATCTTAAGCACACCATGTTCAGAAATGAGGAGATTACTGGGTTTCAAATCCCGATGCACAATCATGCTCCGATGGCAAGCATCGAGGCCGCTCAGTATCTGAACCATCCACCTCTTGGCCTCCCCGGCGGCGAGGCCTCCGGTCTTCCTGGCCTCCTTGACGACGGTGGCGAGATCGGTCCTGAGGAACTCCAAGACGAGCACAGCGTCCTCCTCTTCCCGGCAGAAGTAGTCGAGGAGGACGACGACGTTGGGGGAGTTGTGGAGGGAGCGGAGGGCCTCGATCTCGCGGAATGCGGACTGGTAGTCGTGGACCTCCTTCAGCGCCACCGTCAGGCCGTCGGAGAGCCTCCGACCGCGGTACACGTCGGAGTATGCGCCGGAGCCCACCCGCTCCAGGATCTCGTACTTGGAGATGATCTCGCCTCGGCTGTGGATGCTCCAGCTCTTCGACATCTCAAGATTGCTCCTTTTCTCTGGATTTCCCAATTGCCATGCCTATTATCTATTTAGGTCGCAAGAGGAGGACCAGATGGTTAATTCACCAAATTACCCTTCCCTACCCTCCATTTTTTATTCATATAAAACGGGTTTAATTACAATTTATCGATACTCAAGTGGTGGGTTTTATTTTACCACATCTGTAATAAAATGTTTGATCTCATATTATACTGTTTCATCATTTATATTGTTTATGTTTTCAATTATACATTATTGATTATTTAAAAATTAAGTAACGAATTAATCATCAGGATTAAAAAATATATAATAGAAAATAAGGGTTTAAGTCTTGAAATGCGGACCAGTACATTGGACAAATATTTAATAAATTAAATTATAACATCTTGCCAAGAAGGTTTGTTAAATGTGTTCCAAATACACTCATTTTTTTCTATGTGGTATTAAGATAAATTCTTTCTTTCATGCACACGTACACCCAATTAGTCCTTTATTGTTTTGCCATCAAAACATGATCCTTTGACCAAAAGAGAGGGGGAAGCAAGCAGCACATGACTGTTAGTTGCTTTGGACCCATAATGCTGGTGAACTCATAAGTATATATTTATGAGCCTCACTTGTCATTTACTGTCTCACCTCGTCACTGGTCTTCTTGCTCCTGGGTTTGCCATCACATTCACCTAGTGCTAGAAAAAATAAAACCATAATTAAGGATACCATATTTATGAAATTTATCCATAATATATCAAATACGTTTATGAATCTAGAAGAAAAATTCTTATATATAAAAAGCGTAATACAAGAATCACAGTGTGAGTTCGGTTATGCTACAAGAAGTATGAAAATCATAATCCAATAGGCGGTCTGGACTCTAGACCAAATTATTAAAGGCCAAACATCAAATACCATGAGTCGAAGGATATGTACTAACTTGTCCCACTGACTGCACCGTACTTACTGATCTCAGTGCAATCGGAACTTGGATAGTTAAGATTCACATTGTGGAGGAGATCCGATCAACCTAAAAACTTAATTGGTAAGTGAACTTTACAAAATACACATCATTCGAGGTCTATGTTTTTAACGTGAAATGCTGACAAACATAACAAGATACATAGAGCTTGAAATTATTAATTCTGTTAAATGGAATATCGAGGACAATGTCGGAACAATATCCTCGACAAACGACAGTTATAGACAAAGCAGTTCAGTACTGAAAATAAATGACACAAAAGTTGTTAACCCAGTTCAGTGCTAACTCACCTACATCTGGGGGCACTTTGCCAGTGGAAAGGTTTCACTATTGAGT
>JAYMTP010004835.1:0-14286 GCA_036897365.1 Geranium brycei
TTGAACTTTTTATTATAGCTGGGACAAAGTGTAAAACGCGCCAATATAGTATGGGCAAACTGTAATTAATCCAGTTTATTATCATGGTTGTTGTGTGATTAAGAGCCTGAAAACAGATTATATAATTTTCTAACTCAAAGTAAAAAATGTGAAGTTGAAAGTTATTCTCTAAAAAAATATGTTTTTAAATTGTTTTTGAAATATGGGAAGAAATTAAAGGATCTATTATATACATCATGATAAAGTGGGGGTGTCCCGTGAGACTTCTATATTTTGGTTTTATAGATTGATGCACTCGTAAGGAAAAATAAGATGGAAAATACAAATTATATACATTTGTGTGTAATTAGTTATTATGATTGAAAATATATTCAACACTTATTCTTAAAATTATTGAGGTGTTTAGAGACTTAGTGACCTCCATCACTACTCTTTCAGTTAGAATTGATTCTTTTGACGGGTTGTTGAATTCTCGTGCTCTCTCTGAGGATGAACTATTGAAACGGGAGCATATTATGTCACTTTTAGTTTGCAAGGCAACACCTCTGCTTAGAGGGATTTCTCTCAGATGGGGAGGATCGACCGACCTTCCTGGATTGCCATTCTGGCGGACACGTTTAGTACTACCAGAGAATTAAAGACAGGTTTGGTGAGAGGTGGGGGTAAGTATATAGTGTGAAGCTCTGGGCAAGTTGTCTCTTTTTGAGCATTTGGTGTCTGTGGTCAATACCGGAAGAGGTGGTCAGGCAGGTTCAAGAACTAACTCTTTCTATGTTGGTTCTCTTGTTCAAATCAGACTGCTCGGAAGGTATTAAAGTTTGGGTTTAGGCTCCTTTTGTTTTCATTTGAAATTTGCTTTCTTAGTTTTGGCTGGCTTTGCCGCATTTTGTTGTATTGAATCCCTCTATGAGTTTTCTTACTTAATAAAGTTCTTTGTTGATAAAAAAAAACACTTATTCTTTAAATAGTGCAGAAGAATATTGTTGCACATCAAAATTGACAACTAGTATCTATAGGCTTGCTGATTAACATGTTGCTCCAATTATATAATTCTTTCATGTCAGTGTGCAATGCACATTTCATAACTATCTTTTGTTATTAGTCTTGACCTTTCATGATTATTGACCGTCTTAAATTTTTATTTTTAATATATACTAAAATAATAATTTTATTTTTGACGATAATATGGAACTTAAAGAATTCAAATGACACATTCATTGAGCCACGCATAATTACCCTAGTAATTACCCTGGTCACCATTATGTAATAATGAAATTTGTTGAACAGAATGCATTTTACCTTTTGAAATGAACTATTTGTAAATAGAAAATATCATCAAATTTATTGCACACACTAATCCACAGCTATAACATTTCCTAATTTTCCGAGCTAAAGTTTCATATTATTTCCCCTTTTATTCTATTTCTTTCTTAAATTTACATTTAAAGTCAAACAGCGTATTATAGTGTAGAATAAAAGTGAGGTCTAAGATGCGCCAAAGACCGAGACATGGCTCGTAATAGCCAACGCCTAACCTCTCTCTCTCTCCACTCTCTGGCGTTCTGTTTGGTTCACTTTGCTTCACATAAATATAAATCTATAGATAAAAAATATATTTTATTTTTTGAGTTTCGAGACCCCATTCGTTTCTCTCTGCAAATCTCTAGAAAATTAAAGTAGTCACTCCTGAAAAATCTCGAAAACTTTGCTTCTTTTCGTTTCCTGGAAAGGAAAGGAAAGGAGAAGCCAATTGATTGGGAAAATTCAAAATTATATTCATTTCAGACCGAAATCGAGACCTGTCTTCATTTAGCTCCTGCCTCAGGTTTCTCTCCGCTCAACTCTCTGTAACTCGGTCAGTTCTTCTTGCACCGTCTCAAATTCTTCGCATTGGGTTGATTTTGATCGTTTCTTATTCTGGGTTTTGCTCATTTTCCGTTTTTGTATTCTGGGTTGTCGTTATTTTCTCGTTTGATTGGCGTTTTCATGAACTCATCGCGTGTCGTTGGATCCGAACTGTAGCTTGGAACAGAGTTAATCGCCCTGTTTTGACATATTGTTGTTTTTCCTGGTTTTGGTTTTATGTTAATTTCTTTTCTTTTCTGGTATATGAGATAAATTATTATGTTGCTGGTCCCTACTTTGTGCAATGATGATGGTTGGTTGGTGCTGTTTGGATCGGACTATCCTATAGTGTTTCTTAGTTGAGTTGAAAGAGGTGTTCTTGTTTGATCTTTAAAGCATTTTCTTCTACTTTGTGTATTAGTTTGTGTTATTAAGCGAGGTTGATGCCAAAAGCTCTCTTTGCGGATGTTTATGCCTCACTGTGGTGATGTCACAGTGGTTCCCTTATTAGGCTTGTTTATTGCTGAGCTACTGAATAATGTGAGCATTTTTGTAGACCGGCATTAGTTTTTTTTCAGGTTCCGTGTGAAAATCAGGTGATTATGTTCGCTGGGCCGGTCATGTGTGAACATGTTCATTTCATTGACAATGAGATTTTTTATTTGTTATGTCTGAATTACATTTCAATGGGTAATCTTTATTGACTAAAGGATTTCCAGGAAGCATGGCCTTCTGCGATTTTTGTACTATAATCTTCCCATTTTGTGGTAAGCCTGGTATGCCGTGATAGGAAGAATTTGTATCTTGTGTTACTTAATTGTTTCAGTAAATGTCCTACAAAAGATACAGAACCTATCTGTTCCCGTTGGATGCCATTAGATCGATCCTCTGGATTAGATTTTCTTTCATTTTCATTTCCGTGTTTCTTGAGAGCTTTTGATAGATATAGTTGTTGCTACTGAGTTTCAACTCTAATGCTTACCTTTTTGCTCTTGCATTTCGTAAACTTCTTAATTATCACATGCTATTACTCTTTATTTTTTAAATATTGATCTTGGTTCATTATATGTTTCCTTTCAACAGGAGCCAGCCTATGTCAATGGCTAGAGATGCTTCTGGTGCCAAATCACATCAGAAAAAACAGGGTCTTTTAAAAGATCAAGTTCGATTGATTAAGAGAAAGGACTGCAATCGTTATGAGATTGTTCCGATTCAAGATCCTTTATCATTTGATAAGGGATTCTTTGTTGTAATTCGAGCATGCCAGTTGCTAGCCCAAAAAAATGATGGGTTAATACTGGTGGGACTAGCAGGTCCTTCTGGAGCTGGGAAAACTGTATTTACAGAGAAGATTCTCAATTGTATTCCGAGCATAGCTGTCATATCAATGGACAACTATAATGACGCCAGTCGGCTTGTAGATGGAAACTATGATGGTAAGTTGTTTCTTCTAGTACATTTTGTTTTTCTCCCAAATCTTTGATATATTTTGGATACAAAAATCCTAGATAGTTTTATTCATCTTTGATTTATCACAATAAGGCACTTTATTCATGGAGGAAATTTGTTTTGCAATGCGAAGCAAATTACTTGTGGAAGTCCCTGTGTTTTGTGTAGCCAGTATGTTTCCAAGAGTTGAATGACAATATGTTCTCTTTCATATTTCAAAACAGATCCACGTTTGACAGACTATGACACTTTGCTCCAGAATCTAAATGATTTAAAGGCTGGGAAGTCGGTTGAGGTTCCAATATATGATTTCAAGTCCAGTGCCCGTATTGGATACAGGTTTGTCTCCTCTGTTGTATGCACACACTTTTAGTTCTCTAAGTTTTTCAGAGAACTTTGGGGGGCTATATCATCCTAGGAGTTTTGATATATATGATTGTTGGAAGGGTTAGAGCCCCCGTTTTTTGTAATTTAACTCCATTTCTGCATAGTAAATATAAATTCACTGAGATATGTTATTATGAAATCCCTGATACTACAAAGCCATTATATTTTATATACTCATTATCTTGGTTTTATGTACTTCTGGTTCGTTGTTGATGCACAACTAGGTATTTTTGTCATCAAGTTTCTATCAGTTTTCATCCTAGGAGTTTTGATGTATATGATTGTTGGAAGGGTTAGAGCCCCCGTTCTTTGTAATTTAACTTCATTTCTGCATAGTAAATATAAATTCACTGAGATATGTTATTATGAAATCCTTGATACTACAAAGCCATTATATTTCCTTTACTCATTATCTTGGTTTTATGTACTTTTTGGTTCGTTGTTGATGCACAACTAGGTATATTTATTTGTAATAAGTTTCTATCAGTTTTTCATATCTACTTGGAGTTTTCCGAAGAACCTGATGTGGTTTTCTGCTGATGACAGGACACTTGATGCTCCAACTTCCCGTATTGTTATTATTGAGGGTATCTATGCTTTGAGTGAAAAGTTGCGACCATTACTGGATCTTCGTGTCTCTGTCAATGGTGGTGTTCACTTTGACCTTGTAAAGAGGGTTTTACGTGACATACAACGTGCTGGTCAAGCACCAGAAGAAATAATTCATCAAATATCTGAAACAGTAAGTTTGTAGTTCATACAGCTAAACATTCACGTATTCAGGAGATATTCGTTTCACAGAAGTTCATATTTGGCTTTTCCAATCAGGTATATCCTATGTACAAGGCCTTTATTGAGCCAGATCTCAAGACTGCTCAAATTAAAATCATGAACAAGTTTAATCCCTTCACTGGATTCCAGTGCCCAACTTATATTTTGAAGGTTGTCCTCCTTCTCACATTTTAATTATTATTCTGTTATTGGTTTCTGAGTGTGTGAGTTTTTTTCACTGTCATTGGTTTCTGAGTGCTTCATTTTATCATTTTATTTATGGCAGTCGTCAAAGAATGTGACAGCGGAGCAGATTAAGGCCATTTTTACTAATGAACATACAGAAACAACAGAACAAACTTATGACATATATCTTTTGCCACCTGGTGAAGATCCAGAATCCTGCCAATCATATCTGAGAATGCGGAACAAAGATGGAAAGTACAATCTCATGTTTGAGGTTTGTCCATCAAATTCATGCTACTTATGATAATTGTGGGTTCTTGTAGAATTGACTGACCAGACAATTTTGAGAACAACATACAATTTAGTGGTTTTGTATGTATATTATAGACATGCTGTAGCTGCCTAGAAGGATGTGTCTCCATGTCATCTCCTTCTGTTAAATGGCTTGAGTTTAAAGATCTCTCCCTCTCCTCCGCTAGATTTCCTATTGGTTCTCTCCGACTTAAAAAGAGAAGCACAAAAGAAAAAGACAAGAAGAACGCGATGGATATTATATTCTTGCCAATTTCTTTAAGAATTATTGACAAGTGTGATAGTGTTGTTTCTGCTGTGTGGTACTTCAAAAGAATACTGGTTGTACTGACAAACCTATAATGCAACTCCTATATTTGGTCAATTCACTGGCTTTTGTTTCCATTTTGAAGATATGTGTGCATCTGTCATGCCCAGCATATTCTAAATCTACTGCCCTGTATATACTGCTACTACATGCTTGTTTGATGTCTCTGTCCACGTTTCCAAAATGCAAAGTATGTTCATATTTGCATAGGTGTTACCTCATTTCATTGATTTAACTTTCAGGAATGGGTGACGGATACTCCATTTGTCATATCACCTAGAATTACTTTTGAAGTCAGTGTGCGCCTTCTTGGTGGGCTAATGGCTTTAGGATACACAATTGCAGCTATCCTCAAACGAAACAGCCATATATTTTCTGATGATAGAGTGTGTGTGAAAATCGATTGGCTGGAACAACTGAACCGTCATTATGTTCAGGTAATACGACCATGCAGATATATATTGGAACTTCTATCCTATGGCGAAAACACGAACAATATCAGTTCCAAGACAATTATTTCACCAGTGCTTCGTGTGTTTCTCATGTGTTGTAGTGTCTCGCAATTGTTTGAGTTTTGTTATTGTTAATCATACTTTCTTAGGATGAATACGTTGATACAATTTTATAATCCTTTTCAATTCCATACTCATGTTATCCTTATTGTTTTTAAGTAATGATTATTTATTTTCTGTTAGTAATTATACATATAAGATTTGTTTTATGATTTTCCCCCTTGAGAATAAATATTAACTATTACGAGCATAGTTGCCACTTTTCATCGATTGAATAATTTCTAAATCAGTTGTGCGGTGACCCTAATTGTCAAATTGTTTTAGTACTTCAACATGACGAAAATAGGCTGGCCTGTGACAGGAAGAGTTTATGGTTATTTACAACTTCTTGTAATTCCAGCACATAACCTTTTCAGATCTCCTTAATGATAAATAGTTATTTTGTTAATTAAATCAGCAATAACGTAGCTATTCTTGATTATTGATAAAGGTGCAAGGAAAAGATCGTTTAGTTGTAAAAGAGGTTGCAGAGCAATTGAAACTGGAAGGCTCATACACTCCTCGCACCTATATTGAACAAATTCAACTGGAAAAGCTAGTAAATGAAGTTATGGTATGGATCCCTTTTAAGCTTATGTTTTTATTTTATAAGAACACGTTGTAGCAGTTGTAATCTGGTCACTCCATAGGCTCTGCCAGAGGATTTGAAAACACAACTCAGCCTGGATGAGGATCTAGTCTCAAGTCCCAAAGAGGCATTGTCTCGAGCCTCTGCTGAAAGATTTGCCTTGAGAAATAAACATTCAAAGAGGTACATTAATAAATTGGATATGGAAATTGCACAGTACATTATACAAGTAAACATCCATAAATTGCATTGTATATTATACAAGTAATCCATGAGAAGTAAGCATCTGAAGAAGTGCAGATGTCTAGTTTATATATGTCAGTTCTTGATGGAAATTGGATAGGGATGAATGTGAGATTCTTGTTTAGAACATAATATATCCTTACATCTATATTTGTTTGTGTTCATCCCATCTGAGTGGAATATTGTGTGATAGTCTATGGACACTCAAGGTGTGTAATCTATGCCGAATTAAAGTAACTACTGGTTTAGTTTCGTACCATTCTTGGATCCCATTGCTCTAGAGGGTGTTAGTTTGCTTGGGATACCTGTAATTCTGTACATCAATAACTGGCACATATGTTCCCCATTTCTAGTTTAAACATCTATTTCAATTGCATGAATTGGAAGATAGCCTTGAAACCAGACCTTGGTACGGAGGTGATTCTGGTATCTTCTTGTAGCTGTCATTGTGTTACAGTTGTTTTTCTTAGAACAGGACTACACCAGATAGTTTTATGTTTAGAGTTCTCTTTTGATTGTATTTTCTGCCAATTTCTAGCGTTTTTTTATCTCTTGTCATGAATCTTTCTACAATAGTTTTTGAAGTTTTGTTTGGGGATTGTTGGATTTCTTGATCTCGTGATTCAAATGTTGTAAAGTTTAATATTCTGTACCTCTTATGTGTTAAGCTGCTCATTGGTTGTTCCGCTTGATCTTTAATGCGTTTGTTTCCCGCTGTATACGTATCGTCCTATTAAGCTGCAGTCTGGTTCTACCTTATCTTCCTATTTAGTTAATGATAAGACCTATATTTTCTGCCTTCATATTTTTTGTACTTTTTTCTTTTCTCGTCTGTTCAAAGCTCTCTTCTGTGTGGCTGATGATTAATTATTCGAGTGACCAATATCTATTTTTTCAGTGGTTTGCCACACACTTATTCGGAAGGAAGGGACAATAATATCTCCCCTCTGTCTGGATACTCATCCAGCAAACGAAGGCCCCATCGAACAAATCCAGAGTCAACAGCCACAGTTGCAAACCAGGTGATGCACATTTTAGGACATGCATATCCTATAGAATCTGATGTTTTTGCTCATTGTTTTCTCTGATATTTCCGCTTCTGTAGGGGGTCCTTACTCAGCTTTCAGAACAGATTTCCTCTCTGAATGATAGGATGGATGAATTTACAACTCATATTGAAGAGCTAAATTCCAAGTTGACTGTCAGGAAAGATTCTCTCAATCATCAAAACGCCGCTCTTCAATCTGAGGCCTGTAATGGCTCCGCCCTCACTTCATATTTCATATCTGGTTTGGGTAACGTTTCCTCAGGATCCATAACGCCTAATTCCACATCTTATACCCAACTAGCCAAGGAATCGCCTTTAATGGAAGAGGTACTCTAAGTTCCCTCTCCTATATTATGTCCCAGTCAAATTTGTTATTCTCTATTCTATGGTTGGACAGATTGCTATGCATGATGTTATAGAGAAAAAAAGGTTAAGGTTCCAGAATGCTCTAGTGGCATGGAAACCAAAACAATTTGATCGAATACCAGTTGCTAATTTATTTTTTCGAAAGAGTTTTAAATCTTAGGGGTATTTATTTTTTAACACGGTAGCTACTTTTGAGTTCAACTATGTTAATAACTGTGCCAGTAGTGTTTTTCCTAAAATTACATAATATCAATATAAGTTCTCAAACTGAGGTCATCATTGGGCATTTTATGCAAAGAATTATTCCACAACCAGTGCTCCAAGAATCCACGACTTGTCCAATTAATCCTTGATTAGTCCCCGATTAATCCTCTATAATTTCCGACTAATCCTTCCATCAGATTTATTTTCCGATTAGTCCCCACAAGGCCCTCTCCGCCCGACTAGCGCCTAGCGTTTTTTAGAACACGGGCCACAACCGACAAACTTGGTGAATATTTGATATCTGGGATTATTAATTAGGCGGATAGTTGTATAGAGATGTATAATGTAGTAAGCCCTTATTTCACTACACAGTTGTTGAATTATTCTTGTCATTGATTGTGTCTGAAGTTGCATAGGGTTTGAGAATATCGTTGGTTCTTAGATTAAGTGTCCCACTTCAATAAAAGATGTCTTGAAATGAAGCGTCTCAATTCTATTTCTGGTGAGTTAACTTGTTTGGGTTATCAATAATATCACAGAATAAATGATGTAAAGTCAATGCCAAGTAGTTATCTGACATGTTAATTGTACTCAGTTATCAAGCATTACACGAGGACAACGTCAGGTGATGCACCAGTTAGACAATCTGAACAATGTTCTCCGCGAGGGCTTTGGGGAGAGGTCTCGCCAGGTAAAAGCGGATGGCGGTGGTGCTGGGACTCCGGCTGAACCATTGAAAGTTCCCATTATATTGTCTATTGCAATAGGTTGTTTAGGCATATTTTTGTTTAGAAGCTATTTGCAACCCAGAAATTGATTCAATTCTTCCCTAACCTTGTTATTAGGGCAAAATGACAGTCAATGACTTGATGGCTGATTGATTGTGGTGTTATAGATTTGATTATATTTGGGCCAAATAAGATCTTTCGAGTTTTACACCAAATTTTGTATTCTTTTCAATCTGTTTCTTACACACCAATTACATACTCCTTTGTAGGCGTGTAAATCTGATAGGGATAGACTCGACTTGTGAAAAAAGTGATAAGCTCAAACGAGTTTTATGCAGTTAAGCTCGAAAGAAAGTACACAAGCACAATTTGATTATCTTAATTTTTAATATAAATATTCATTAAAAACTATAATTAATAAGAAACAACAAACATATGATTAGTAATTTAATTTTATAATATTTATTTTCAATATATTAAGTAATTTAATATTTTATTCAGAAAATATATACAAAATCTAATTTACTTAGTAATTAAATTAGTTTTATTAAATATTGTACATTAAAAACTATTTTATTATAAAATTATATAAATTTTAAAGTAATTTTTAAAATTTTGTGTTGGAGAGATGAGGATGAGGAAACTTTTAATTTTTCAGAAAATATATATTTGGTAATTTGAAGCTTTCGGATGAAATAATAATTTTTGATCATGATTCCCGATAAAACCCTTCTCCTCCTCCGTCTTTGCAGGTAATTTTATGTCGTCTCAGCGGCTTCTCTCGCCTCCTATGTCTTGCTGCTTCTCTTATGTTTGTGTTTGTACATAAATATTTCCTTGAGAATCAGGTTAGGTTTACTGTTGAACCCTTATTGAACTGTCCAAGGATTCTTATTTTTACATTGTTTAATTTAAGTTTTTACATTGTGTGCGTAGTATACATATCCTGACTGAATTGCTTCAATAGAGTATTGGAGATGAAACATGCAAGTTCCTCTGAGGATAGGATCAGTTCCTTGCCAAGGGATGTCACTGAATCCATTCTAGAGCGCCTGAGCTTTCGAGAAGCTGTGAGGACTTGCATCTTATCCCGCGCTTGGCGTCACAAATGGGAGACACTTTCTATAATCATATTTGATTCCAAATTTGCTGATGAAAACCAACTTGAAACAGTTCCAAACAGAATCCTCCTCCTCCACTCTTCCAAAATCAGTAAATTTCTTCTGCGCATACGCCGGGATTTAAGTAGAGTACCGAATATCATAACTTTGATACATCATCTTTCAACCAATGGTATTAAGGATCTGTCTATCTTCAATCATGTTGGCCATTCTCGGCTTGTTTTGCCTAGCTATCTATTTTCTTGTCCAGAACTGACTCATTTGACTATTCGGGGTTGCCGCTTCAGACCTCCTCGTGATTTCTCTGGCTTTCATTGTTTACTTTCCCTTGAGTGCCTTAACACTCATTTCAAACAAGTTACATTTGAGAGTTTCCTGCCTTGTTGTCCAGTGCTCGAGAAATTACACTTGGACAACTGTACTGGTCTTGATCATTTAGTAATTGATGCTCCAAACCTAAAATACTTGTATATTGACAGATGTAATGACATCGAATTCCTATGGTTTAAGAACACGGGAGATGTCACTGCTGCTTACATCCATGTAGATAGTTCTTTGAATAATACTAACCAAAGCCAGACCCAGACATCTCCCACCATGATAAGCGTTTTCACGGGTTTTCCTAAAATTGAGAAGCTTACCCTTGGAGACTATGGGGACTCCTATCTCAAGGTAGGTGGCTTTGTATTATCCTATGAATGTCACTAAAGTTCAAATTATGATTTAAGTTGATATCTTGTTGTGTTTGCAATGCAGTTACTGGCTGCAGGTGGTGTTCCATTGTGTCTTCCAAATTCGCTCTCACACCTTAAGTTTTTGAAGTTGGATTTAGTTAGTTTGTTCAACACGTATCAGGTTTCATGTGCTCTCTGCTTGATCAGAAGCTGTCCCAACTTGCAGGAACTTCACATTCTAGTCAGTCATCGAAACTCAAAACTGCTATATTATTTTTTGTATTTATGTCTTGCCAGGAGTGTCTGTACTGATATGGTCTTTTGTTTATTTCCAGGGCATGGAATCTGTTGATGATGACATGATCTCTGTGATGAACTACCTGGAACAGGCTCTCACTTCTCATGCATCTCTGCACCATCTTCAGGAGATTAGTATTGATGGGATGAGAGGGGCGAGCCCCGAGCTGGAGATCATCAAGTTCTTACTTGCGAGTTCACCAACACTCAAAACTCTGAATGTAATGCTGAAGAGCGATACTGCTGGTGATGTGATGTTGAGAGCTTCAATGGAAATGTTAAGTTTTCAACGAGCATCCGTAGAAGCCAAAGTGATTCTAAATAAAACTGATGGGTTAAGCTAGCTACTACTTAGTTGATAGTTGTGGCATTATGTAGGTTATGGGAACAATGTGAAGCTTGGGATGTTACTTGTCATGCTAATGTGATTGCCTTTACTGGTAATGGGTTTATTCTTGCATGGAAGAAAAATTGTTTATTGCTTTAAAATGTGGGTCATTTGATTTGTTTCTGCAGGTCCTCAATATTTCTTAAACAGTACTGTTTGTTGTCTTATTTCTTAAACTGAAAAGTGGCCAGCAGTGCAGCAAGACAATTTTTTGTAGGATATTCTCTCATATTTTGCAGGACATTATTATGATTAGTCTGCTGAACCTTTTATATTACACAGATTTGCTCCCCATAGACACAGAATAATGTGATTTTGCCTTGGTGAACATATCAATTTCTATGTTATATATTTTGCAGGCTCTGGGAGTACACATTCTCTCTCAAATTTAATATCAATTTCTTTGAGATATATTTTATGGTAAGTGTGGAATTTTGTACTTGAGGATGAACTGTAAATAATTTGAATTTAACGCGCCTTAACCAACAGAAAGTCCAAGTTCTCTGCCTTTGATTGCCGGACCACTCTTACCGGACTGGAGGTCCGGTAGCTATGGCTAGTTTCTCCCCTTAGTCGTTTTCCCGGTTTTCGCTCTTATTTGCCCTATTTCACCTTAAAACCACTTGACACGCCCTGCAACGCATAAACGTACAAAAGGCAATCAATACTAGAAAGTTAATGACAAAATCGGGTTAGAATGTGGAGACTTGAAAGTAAAGGAATTCTCTCCTATCAACCAAGGATACTTTTATGGCATTGCACTTTAGTATAAGCACCATGCTTATTCACTCATGACGGACTTTATGACCTCGAGAATGCAATTTATATGACTTACATGTTTTGACATGCACAAGCTGCATTCTTTGGTTGGTGTGGCCTGACTGCATTTGGCGATTAGAAGAATCACGACAGTACGAGTTAAGAAGTGAATGCTTACTATTTTGCTGCTCTGATGGGTTTGGCCTATGGAGATAGGGATCTCGTGTATTAGATCTAGTCGGCTTTGGGAACGTAAGGAGTTGGTGATGGGTGAAAATAATTAACTTGGTAAGCTTAAATGTCGAATACGTCAGCGGTATAATGCCCTTACACCCTTGATTTATCATCGACGTTGTTTTCCCCGCTCCTTACATCAGAAAGAGATTTTAAAGCCCTCGCCTCACTTTGTGGCTCCTCCCGGACCTCCATGCATTTCCTCATTCAAAGAGAATTCACGCAGCCCAACTCACTCAGATTCCCGTTAGAAGTGGTAAGAAAATTTGAGATCTTTCTAAATCGTTGAGTTTCAACTCTAAAGCGAACAATGAGGACATGATTCAAGCACTCTATTAGATCAAGACGGAAAATAAAGCATTATCTCTCCATGCCGTTTCCTAGGCTCTTAATTTTTTTCTATTTCAATCATGCATTTCACTTCCTTTATGATGTTTATGAAAATTCGTTTTTCTATATAGGGAATTGACTCTCTTTTCTTTATTTATATATATCAATCTCAAACTTTATTGATGATCGTTGATGTCCATAATACAATGTGAGCAATCTGTTAAGATCCCAACATTATTAGATAAGACTGAGTGTTTAAAATTCATAATTATTAGAATAGGTTTAGTTTTTAAGTTCTTAGATTTCAGTTTTAAAAATTAGTTGTTATTGTTAATGTATAAAACTATAATGGGTCATTCAACTATCATCTTAAGCTTTTAGTTGAGTTGGTCTTCTAATATGGTATCAGAGGTAGTTCTGCCTCGCAGACACGAGTTTGAATCACAGGATGTGCAAATTATATTTCTTTTCATTCTCTCTTATCTCTTATTTTCATAAAGCCCCAACTCTCTTCAATAATGGGCTTCTCTCAAACTTCTCTTCCAAATGCCCTCTAACTTACACGTCCAAACCTAAAAAACGGGCTTGTCCGTGAGGGCCGTGTTAGTGTTTAAACTATAATTGGTCCTTCAACTATTAGCTTAAGCTTTTAGTTGAGTTGGTCCTCTAATGTAGTATTAGAGGAGGCCGATTTGGACCTGTACTGGTAGGCCTCGCCTCCTTGTGACTCCGCTCTCCTGTAAGTCTGATATAGTGGTCCACGTAAGGGGGGAAATAAGCCCGCGTGCAAAGACACGTCCTACTATGGCCCACGTGAAGAGGAGTGAGTTGATAATGGTCGTGGAGGGGGGGGGGGAAGGGTTGAGAATATAAAAGTCCCACATTGAAAGAACAAGAAATCAAAGAGTTGTATATAAAGGAAAGGGTCAAACCCAACTAATCAGCGTAAACTTTTATTTGAGTTGGTCCTCTAATAGGGCTTTACAAATCTGGCCGGGCTCGACAGCTAATAGCTCAAGCTTATTAGTTGGGTTTGATCTTTTCTTTTATATACAACCCTTTAATTTCAAATTCTTTTCATCAACTCACTCCCCTTCACGTGGGCCATAGTAGGACTTGTCCTTTTTGCACGCGAGCTTATGCCCCCCTTACGTGGACCACAATATCGGGCTTACAGGGGAGCAGAGCCACAAGGAGGCGAGGCCCACCAGCATAGGTCCAAATCGGCCTCCTCTGATACCATGTAAAACTGGGCTGTACATATCAGATCGGGCTCCAAACTAAAAGCTCAAGCTTATTAGTTGGGTTTGACATTTTCCTTTATAAACAACCCTTACATTTCAAATTCTTTATCAAAGCGGGTCGATTTGGGCCTGTCTGTTGGATCCCCATGCCTACGCCCCCTATGGACTCCAGCCCATATGCAGAAGTCCAGCTCTGCTATGGCCCACGTGTAGACAAGGCTACCCGTGAGGGGGAGTGTTGAAGTAGAGGCCC
>JAYMTP010004836.1:0-14284 GCA_036897365.1 Geranium brycei
TGTCACGTGTCGCGTGCTAGAACAATGCGCGTGTAGATCTTTAGCGATCCAACGTCTGGTATTGGTTCGGACATTCAACCTGGTTTGTGCTGTAGTGCATCTCTGTATATATTGATCTCTCTAGATTATCTTAGTCATAATATGATGACCTTGCGATCAAGAACAAATTTGATCAAACTCTATAATACATGACTCTCATTATCGTGATCACTATGAAAATGTTATGTATATCAGTTTAATCAAAGACCTATTATATTACGATATTAATAAATATCCATATATGATAATATCGAAAAATATTTATTAATCTTTATTAATAATACACCATGTGTAATGTGCTTAAGAATTATGCATAATGATTTGGTCTACGTCATAATTTCAATTGTCAACGCCGATAATGGTGTCATATCCTGCAAAAATATTTTCCAAACAGAAATTGTGACATCTAGTTGGAGATTGCAAACAAAAATTGAGTACTTTATCGTCCAACCTCCTTAGCGGTCCTACTTCCTCCGCACGAGCTCAACCAACCTCCCTCATTAGGCGCTGTCGTCATCTTGCTTCCCCCACTTTGTGTCCAGACAGAGATGGATATTAATTCAAAAGAGGATAATAATTTTAGGTTGACCTTGGGCCATTATGATCTTAGGACATTGTCACTCTAGGCCGAAGTTCTTTTCTCAAGTAATGGATCACAATTAAAACAAATTGAGTTCTCATGTGACTGACAAATATGACAACAATTCATACGCGGATCTAAATCCCGACTTGACATCTTTTATCTTTTCATCTCGGCGCAAGAAAACTCGACATCTTTGTACTCGCTCTATCTCAAATGAATCTCCCAGGTTCGTACATACTGCAAGCGGAAAAAGTTCAGACCTAAGATCAACTCTGAAACCTCGCTTCACAACCAGCCAATACGTTCATTGGACTTTGGACCAGAAGCAGTGGATAGTTGGTCTTTCCTAAGAACACGAGCTTTAGCGCTCAGGACGGAGCATAGGATAAAAATATAATCCGCTTTCTCCACCTTCAAGAAGAGGAAAATGTTCGGGGTTTCGTTGTGGCTGCCAAAATATGCCAGAATTATTTTTGTTTCTATTGTTACGTGTTTCTTTTTGCTTTTGTTATGTGCATTTCTTCTTTCATGTTTTCAGTATTTTTGGTTTCTTTTTCAGGATCCGAGTCCCCTATCTTTCTAATAATATTGTAAATTGCTTATATACAAAAAAAAAACAAACGATGCTGAGAATAGTGTCATATCATGTAAAAGGATTTTTCAAACAAAAATTGTGACATTTTGTCGAAGATTGCAAACAAAAACTGAGTACCCTATCGTGCAACCTCTAGGGCGGTCATATTCCCTCCATGGACCGGCTCATCTCTGCACGAACTCCACCAGCCTCCATCGACTCTCTCGCTCTCATTATTTCAAAAATGTAGGTTGGTTTTCATGGGTAGAGTGTTGAATTTAATGTTGATTAATTATGAATTATTGAATTTAGTACATGTGAGATGGTGTCTTTGACCTGGAGTTTCGGATATATGCTAAGACCATCTCCAAAGTTGCTCCCTATACTTAAACTAATGTGAGAAGTGATTTACATTAGAATTAGAGTAGAGTACCACTTTTTTATATTCAACTTCAACCATGCTCTCTATATTTAATCTACATATATTATTTCATACTCGTTTGTTTGAGAGATAATAAACTGAGATAAAGTAGACTAAAAAAGTAATAAAGTAATAGGAGAGAGAATGTGGGGAGCTCTCTATTGTAGGGAGTTATGTAGGGAGCCCCATTGGAGCCCATTTTTTAATTTTATTTTCACTCCCTACTATAGTTTTTTACCTATTGTGGGTAGGGCTGTTCAAATCAAACCGGGAACCGAGAAACTGACCGGAACCAGGCAGAACCGGACTGGGCGAAACCAAAACCAGGACAAACCGAAACAATTTCTGATAACCGGGACGGCTCTGGTCGGTTCTCGATTTTGAATATTATAAACCGCAGTTAACCGGTAAAATCAAGAGTGGTCGAACCAAATTAATTGTGGTATAATTCCAATCGTTGATAAAACCACATCAATGGCTCTCGTCTCACCAATGGATTAACGTAGTCCACACTTGGTCACAACACCACGTGGATGAATGTAGTCCACACTCACTCACAACTGTGTTCCACTCCTCTTCTTCTCTCTCTTTATTCTTCTCACTAACCATGTCTCTACTTTGCAACCCAACACAAGGATTCAACTTCCCCACCACTGGACCAAGATTGATTTTGATATAAAATAGTTTAATTTTATTTAATTTTAACATTTGGTTTCGATTTAACCGGAAAATTGGTGACAATTTTCAGTTAATTGGACGTTCGGTTTTACTTCAATTCCAGTCCGGCTTCAATCTCAATTCTTGTAAACCAAACAGTACCGATTTAGTTATTGGTTCAGATGACCGATTTCAGTTATCCAGAATTGAACACCCCTAATTGGAAGTCACGTCAAAGATGCTCTAATATACTACCTGATCTTATCCGCAAAGCTTTTTTTTAATCTTTATTAAAGAAGAATCAATGAGGTGCCTTACTTTATTTGCACGTTTTCGTAATTTATATATATTTTAATTTAATGACAGAATAATAATAATTTAATTGTAAAGGAGGTGATAGAGTTATGCGGATTTAGTCAACTTTTCAAAAAGCCCTAACTCTGGCGACAGTAAACGGACGAAACTGTAACTCAAATCTTAGTTATTTCCGAATCAGCCGTCTGTAAGAAGCGATTTAGACCTAGAACTATAATCGCCGCCCAAATGGCGACGGCTGGTTTGTACCGACGACTCCTACCCTCTCCTCCCGCCATTGAATTCGCTTCATCTGAAGGCAAGGTAATTTTCTCTACACTCTTCACTTTGGCTCCTCATCTGGAGATCCCAGAAATATTCGGTGCGTTTTGGGTTCTTGTATTGTAAATGTGAGCTAATAATTTTACATTCTGTGTTCTTTTTTGTAGCATTTTGGTTATGTCATAGAGATTTTGCTATTGAATATATAATTGAGTTATATGTTGGTTGATGTATACATATATATGAACTTTGACTTTGACATTCATGTTATGTTCTGGTGATCTACATCATTTTCCCCTAATTAATAATTATATATTTTTAATTTCAGAAACTTTTCATGGAAGCCATTCAAAGTGGCACAATGGAATGTTTCTACCGGTTAATTTCTTACTTTCAGACGCAATCCGAGCCTGCCTATTGTGGGTTGGCCAGCCTTTCCATGGTATTGAATGCCCTTGCTATTGACCCAGGAAGGAAATGGAAAGGTATCGTATTGAAGCCTCCATTCATTGCGGTCAATCTTGTTTCTTTTAAAATATTTAGTTTTCCGGTTGAATCTTAATGATGAACATCTTTCTAATTTTTCTTCAGTTCTTAGTGCATTTGCGCTTTTCTTTTGATTTCAAAATATTAGTCGACTTCATAGCTATCAGCATGGTTTTAAAAGGCGTTTGAGTTGTATGCCTCAAGGCGAGGCGTTCGAAAACATCCTCTGAGGCTACGCCTCTTGTCTGTGTACCAGGGCTAATGTCTCGGCTCCGTCGAGGCTTACGCCTTAGGTCTCGAGGTGGTTAAGGCTTATACCTCAGTTTGTAGGCTAAGTTTAATATTTTAAAAGTCCATTTCGGTATTTTTATGATCTGTTTTCTTAATAAATATTTTTATTGGATTTTTATGTTGGTAAGAAGGTAAAGTTAACTTAATAAATCTAAGGAATAACAAAATTAAAACATAAATTAGAAGATGAATCAGCAGGAGCTCGTCCATCAACCTCCACCGTCAGCTCCTTCTCCATCAGTCCTTCCCACTCTCTCCTCCAGCTCACCACCATTCTTCTCCCTCCCTCTCATCTCTCTCCACCTCCTTTAATTTTTGCTAATGCTTTTGATGATTTTTATTTTATTTTTGTTTATTTGATGGTTTTTTCTTAATTTATAATCGTTGATTTAATTTTTGCTAATTATCTGACAATTTTTATTTTATTTTTGTTTAGGTTGCTGAATTTTATTTGTTTTTTGCTGATTTGTTCTTAATTTATGATATTTTATGAATTCATTGGTCTTGTCATTATGATTTGCGCCCGACGGTACTAAGAGAAAAAGAAAATGCCTCAGTTCCCGATTTAGCCTTTTAAAACTTTGCCTATAAGAAGTTCTGTTTTATTTGTCTCAAGTTTCTATCTTAGGTAATCATTATGTAATATGCTATAGATATGTAATTTCATATTTCAATTGTCTATCTAGAAAGTGAAAGGAGAAGAACCCTTCCGTAAATTCGGAGTCGAGGTTGTAGTAGTTAATAGCACGAAAGTCACCTATCTTGGTAAATGCATTTATTCCTTGTTTCTCAATTTCTTTTCAGGACCTTGGAGATGGTTTGATGAATCTATGCTTGACTGCTGTGAACCTTTGGAGAAGGTGAAAGCTAAAGGCATTTCATTTGGGAAGCTTGTTTGTTTGGGTCAGTGTGCTGGAGCAAAAGTTGATGCCTTTCGCACAAATCATAGCACTATTGATGAGTTCCGTAAATTTGTCATGAGATGTTCGACTTCTGATGACTGTCACATGATCACATCGTATAACAGGAGAACATTCAAACAGGTATTTGGTTATTTAAGGAGAGAAAATTTATGGGTTGTCCTAGTGCTTTGGGAGTTCGAAAAGAAAGTTAAACAAAAAATTGAGCTTTCTATGTGTCAATCTCCAAATTTATTGATGAATATTTGTTGTTCATAATACAATGAGAGCATCCCTTTATATAGGGAATACACATTATAAATAGGAAAGTATCTATTAATCCAAATTAGGAAACCCTAAATAGGAACCTTAGTAACCCTGATTGATACCCCCCTCAAATTGATTTGGGTCGACTAACATCAATTTGACTATAAAAAAAATGATACGGTGGCGGCACTTGGCGGCTATGTTGGTGCAGTGAAGTTGATTTGGTGTTTAAACTTGAAACTCGGAGAATTTGGAGACTTCGGGACTTCACATACTCATAACTCGGAGATGGAGACAGGAGCCTGGAGAATTTGGGGATTTATACTCAACTTGGAGATCATGGGAATTCATACCCATACCTCGAAAACGGAGAATTTGGGGATTTATACCCAACTTAGAGATCATGGGGATTCATACCCATACCTCGGAGACCTGGAGACTGGAGCTGGAGTGCGCTACGGCTTCAACATATCCTCTCACATTCTTGAGTGAAAGGGGATTAAGATAGTAAAAAAAAGCAAAGATCCTAACATCTTGAGAAAACACCCAAATCATGTCAATGAACCAGGAAATTGGCCAGAAAATTCATGGTAGCAAACGGGGTAGTGAAGCAAATCAGAGAACATTGGGAGGAAGATGCTGTAAAAAAATTCCGATGAACAGTGCACATGAATAGTCCTTGTGAACAGTGTGTATGAACAGTGATACGTGAATAGTATCCGATGAACAGTAGCCAGAATTTTATTTTTAGAGGAAAAAACTGGGAGGAGAGTTTGAATGTAGGGTGAAATTGGAATTTTTAATGCCTCACTCACCCGCTAAAACATAAGTAACGAGTGGGCAAAGCAACACTCACACGCAAATTGACCTAAGAATCGAAAAAGTTAGAGAGCCTCTGATAACATGTCAATCCCAAGCTTTATTAGTGAATAGTAAATACTTGTTGTTCATAATATAATGAGGGCATCCCTTTATATGGAGAATACACATTACAAATAGGAAAGTATCTTCTAATCCAAATTAGGAAACTCTAAATACGAACCTTAGTAACCCTGATTGATTCTATGAAATTTATCTACACGGTCAATGGGATTTCCCGTCATCTTGATACTGTTTTGCTGCTTGGTTTACTTTATATGCTATCCTAAACAGTAAATTAATATCAAATATCCTTGCTTTTGGGAATATTTTGAAGCTTACAAAATCCTAGGAGTTAGTTCACTGTAGCTGTACTTTTGTTTGTCATGCTCGGTGAACTGGTTTAATGCTTTTGATTGCAGACAGGAAGCGGTCATTTTTCTCCTATTGGTGGTTATCATGCTGAAAGTGACATGGCACTGATTCTGGATGTTGCACGCTTTAAGTATCCTCCGCATTGGGTTCCTCTCAAACTTCTTTGGGAAGCCATGGATAATGTTGACGGGATGACCGGAAAACGCAGAGGGTAGGCATTTATGTATTGCCTTTTCAAGTAGACGCTTTCAATACTTAAATCACATTGATATTTGTCATTAAATACGTGGTCTGTATTAAGCTTATATATGTTGGTCATTAGATAACATGCAAGTCTATATCAAAGTTCACAATTTTATGGTCATAAGTTTTCTTTGTTGATTCTCTAGAGGAATACAATGCCAGTCCATTAAATAGCGAGTTTCTTTTTGTCCAGGTTCATGCTTGTATCTAGGCCTCATAGAGATCCAGGACTACTCTATACTTTGGTAAGATTCCGGTGGGGTGTCCATACTTTTTTCAGTCCACAATTGTTATAGCTGATATTGAAGAAGTTTCTGTGCAGTTCTTTGTTCCTTTATTTCTTACACTTTTTCTGGAAATGAAGGTAGAAATAACACCTCTATACTTTGTTATTGATCTAATTGGGCAAGTTTTCATGGGTTATTTTGTCTCTCACATGCACCATGCATATAATTTTTTAACTGTGATATTTAGACCTTGACTAAAATCACGAATCACTTTTTTTATGGAGGATTTCATTTGAAACATTTGGCAGAGCTGTAAACATGAGAGCTGGGTTGGAATTGCAAAATACTTAATAGAGGATGTTCCACTTCTTTTGAAGTCGGAAGATGCCAGAGATGTAAGGAGAGTTCTCTCTATTATTTTTGCATCACTTCCATCAAATTTCGGAGACTTCATCAAGTGGGTTGCAGAAGTTAGGAGAAGGGAGGATGGTGGCGAAGGTCTAAGCCAAGAAGAAAAGGGAAGGCTTTCCACCAAGGTTCCATACTTCTTGTCACCTCTTGTTATCTTCCTCTTCTTATCTTGGTGAGCCTAGTTCACCATTGTTCTGCTGAAGTCTGAAATAAGGCTAACATTCCATTTACAGGAAGATGTATTGAAACAAGTGCAGGAAACTGATCTCTATAAACACATGGCAGATTATTCATCTTCGGCGAGTTCATGTTGCACAAAAATACGAACTTCAGATAATGATAGTCTACCAAACATTGCTGCAAGTGTTTGTTGCCAAGGGGCAGAAATTTTGGCTGGGAAATGCAGCTCCTCAAAGGGATACTGCTGCCGTGAAACATGTGTGAAATGCTTCAAAGCTATTGGCGAGAAACCCATAACAATGGTATTTGGAACGGTGGTGAATGGTAATAGTGAGCAAGGTGTTGATGTTCTGGTTCCATCATCTCCAAGTGAAACAAGTTGTTGCCACTCTGGCGAAAGTAATTGCACCGGGCTGCACCCAGCGAGCAATGATGTTCTGACAGCACTTTTGTTGGCCTTGCCTCGTGAAACGTGGTCTGGTATTGAAGATGATAAGGTTCTGCAAGAAATATATAGTCTAGTAGCAACCGATAATCTTCCAATTTTGCTTCAAGAAGAGGTAACTTGAATTTCCTTTTCCTTTTCTTTTTTCTCGCAAGTGGGATATATAGCTATAAGCAAAGTACTTGTGAGGTGAATCTCGTTGTTTAAAATTGACTGTCTTTTCATGCCTTTTGAGATTTCACATTTTCTTGTTAGCTTTGGAATTGAAAGGGTGTCTTACTTATTTACAAATCACTTCCGAAATGAAATGACCAAAGGACGTGGGTAAAGTGGCAGAGACATTGTGTAATAAGCATGAGGTCGTTGGTTAGACAAACACATCACTTAGAATAAGTCCGATTCCTACTACACAAATCTTTGTTTGTTACAATACTTCTGATGTCAACTTAGAATTTGACTTTCCATGATAGAGACTATTGTAATCGTAATGTATTGTGTCAGGTGTTGCACTTGCGTCGCCAGCTCTTCCTTCTCAAGCGATGTGAAGAAGACAAGGTAGATGAGGATCTTTGTGCACCTTTCTTCTAGTGTCATTATGCTTATTACTGTACTAGAGTGTGTATGACAGCAGAAAGGCTGTTTATTGCTGATTTTTAGTTTATCTGTAGAGAATCACGGTGTCTGGACACAACTGAATAACACGAGCCTCCCAAAGACTGGAAATGAATTGTGAAGAGGGGGGTGTATGTAAGAATCTAAATTAATTGTGAAGACATGTGTCGTCTGGTCTGGTTTGACAGTTTAGGCACGTGCATTATACTTCAATTAGAACAAATGATGCTGCATCATCACGTGTTTTGTGGATGATTGACTGTACCACTGCATGACAAATCAATATGATTCTCATTTTGGATATTGATCCATTTAAATATCCTCCGTCGATGAAGCAACTGGGTAATGATGCTCGGTAACATATTTAATTATAGGGGAGACTAGTTTCTAATTTTGGGGATGAACTCGGTTACAAACCACCCATGTGGTACAAAACTTAGAATCGTTTCATCAACGGTTCTAATTAAGTGTAATATTTAGTAGATCAAACAAATAGAAAAAGTTAAAGAGTATTGTGGTCCTATATATAATATATATATTATATATGTGTAAAACAGAACCTTAATAGGTCATAATTCTGAAACAAAAATGCGCCATACCAAGTTGTTTCATGACACAATGAACTGGTTACAGGTCCTTAACCACCAACACACCTATTTTATGTGAATTATATTCAATGTTATGTACAAAATCAAATTGCCATTTTGAGTCTTTACTGTATGAAATTATATTTTGGTATTGGCATCTGAAACGAGTTTTTGTTCTGGAATTGCAATATTGGACACCTTTACTTTACATATACCATTGGCCATTGGAGGTATTTTGTATTGAGACAATTTTGAATTGCAATATCTTTTGTTTGAACAAGAGATATATACTCTTTGCTTTAGCGTAGCTCAAATTACGACATTTTAGCTCACATTATATATTTTCAAATAGTTATTTAGTGAATTGGTTGCTTTGTGGCTCAAATTTAGTATCATTTGCTATTGTTGGTGTGAATTTGGTTAATTTGACATGAAACAATTTAATGTATAATATGACACATGAATCGTGGACATGAAACAATTAAACCGTTACATGTGAGTCGAAGAAATGATTGGAAATGAAACAATTAAATTGTTACAATTGAACCAATGACACAATTTCATATGAAACAATTAAAATGTTCCAAGTGAGCCGATGACACCTTCCTTAGAGAAACCAGTGAAACTGTTCTAAGAGAACCAATAAAACGGTTCCAAGTGAATTGATGAAACCGTTTCAAGTGAATCGATAAAACAATTATAAATGACACAATTAAACTGATGAAACAATTGTAATTGAGCCGATGAAACGATTGCATATGAACCGATGAAACGATTGCAAGTGAACCGATGAAACGGTTTGTGAGTAAACCAATAAAACCATTGTAATGAATCGATATTAAAAGATATTCAACTCAGGAAAAAAGACGTTTATACCCTTCTGATGGTGTAAAATGACCAAAAGAAATTCACAATTAATTCCTGTTTACGTTAGTGTGCCATTAATGACTCATCATCAATCTGAATCATTAATTGTTTAATCCTATGGACTACAAGGAATTTGTAACATATTACAACCCCTAACTTTGAGCAACATATGCTTAAGGACAATTTAATAACTAATTGTAACTGTTAGAGTCCCACATTTGAAAGATATTAATCTATTAATTAGCTTATATTTATAACAATATGAGCCTCCACCTATCAGCTTGAGCTTTCAGGTGGGTTGAGTTTCTGATATGGTATTAGAGCTTGGTTATGTTGGACTTGACCTTCATCATATGCCGTCGGGCCTAAAGACTCATGGATCATATCTTGTCATATGTTATGGATTGGAGGGTAGTCCAATCTAAATTTTCCCCCCGCTCGCCTGTTTCCACTTTTTTTATCGGCAAGTTTTTTTTATAAAAGACAGAAAGCAAAAATACAAACCGGGCTCGAGAGATCAGGAAAATTACATCGAAAACAAAGAAAAAAAATACCCAAAAACCTAGGTGAACCGGCTCAATTTCGGACCGATCGAAATTGAGCCAGCCCAATTGCACAGCAGGTGGACCAGACTTGTCTAAAAGGCAGACCGGTCAAAATGGTCAAAGGACCAATTGGTCAACACGGGTAGGTGGAGCGTCACTTCGACGCAGACCCTGCGTCACGCCCTCGCCGGCCGATCCCCGGCGACCTCGGCCCAGCGCCCTAGGCCACCAGGGAGGACCCTCCTCCACGTAGGCACCAGAGTCGCGCCGTCTAGTCACCGTCTCCATTAAATATTCTATTGGAGTATCACTTTCAATATTAAAGTGATATCACATTATACATTAATATGTGATTAGTCTAAAAATTAAATACAATGAAATATAAAAATATTTATTAAATATTTGTACAGTACATGTTTTCTCGCTTTTTATAATGATACCCACTTTTATACGAAAGCGTGAAAGCGTAAAATAGATGGAAATTCAAACTCCAAAAATCAAGAAAATGTACATGAAAAACAACATATATCAACACCAAGCTCATTTCAATCCAAAAAATCAGAATCTCACAAAAATAAATAAATAAATAATACTTGCACGGAGCTATATAATACTGGTGATAAGATTCATAGTCAACTCTTCTATTGTAGAAGGACTGTTAGGAAAAGCCCGAGAGTTTGTGTGAAGATGTCACTCCTCTGGTAAACTGTACCAACTACATTAAAATGAATTTTCTCGTATGAAGCAATGACAACCCGAACACTAACCAACATTATATTTAAGAGCACATCACACCTTAAAACGCTAGTTGCTACTGGCAAACCAAAATTTCGACAAAACACTAAATTAACGTTACAATAACATTAAAACTTCACACAAATATTTATATGTATTTTGTTTGATTATAGATTGACTGAACAACTAAGCGCAAAAAATATGCTCTCAAGCAAATGTGAACGTGCATCAGGTTGATGATAACCAGAAATTTTCGCTAACCGACAAAATTTAAATTCTCCCATTCAATTCTTCTGTGTCAGACTATAAATAACTAAGATGCGAAAATTCAGGGCCAAAGAAACCTTCGGATTCGACACCTACCACGGGATTGCTCCATCGGAATGTTTCCAAATGCCATTGAAACCACTTACGCCGATCTACAATCAGAGGACCCCAAATGGCGAGTCAGAACTTTTCTGAGAACAAAGCGTATAATTTGGTAAATTCAGATGGCTCCATTGCCTCCATCATTCGATATCCTCCACATTTATAGAAACTGAATAGGTGTGTGCCAACCGAGACTACCGTTCATAGCCAATATTAATAAGCATCAGATGGTAAATTCAACGTACCTGGTACACCAAACATCAGTATTAACATAATCAAATACGAAAGAACACATATATGGAAACATGCAATGCACATGCACTGAACGTGAACACATCTTGAAAGATAAAATTGATTTTTGAAAATAATTGAATGAGATTAAATGAATATAACAGTTATTTTTCAAAAATCAAACACAAAAAAACGAAACAATCGTAAAAAATAAAAACAAGAACAGTTAATTTAAAAATAACTGACTCACCAAAAGTCAGAAACACACTCAAAAATGAATAAGGAAGGTGCAAGAAGTCTTCCTAGTAATTTTAGATTCAACTTACTCGATTTCCAATATGATTCATTCTTTTTCTTATTCTTGAGTTTTAGTCTGTGAGTAACGCGTTTTAGTAGCTCACTTAAATTCCTACCTGAATGGGCTAAGCATTTCAGAGTACTAAGGCACACTTATCTAGCAGGGGCTATTACAAAATGTACTATCATCGAAAATTTGATCTCAAGTGTGTTTTATACTCTCATTGTTAATAAATACATCTTTCCCTATACTTTTATTAGTGCATAACAAGAATTTTAGCACCATAAAAATTGATTGAATATTTAGTGACAAATAATTTAAACAAAGTAAAATAGTATTCAAAAACATATATTAATGCCTCTAGAGTGGTCAAACGTACATCCTATTCGGTTATTCATAGCAATTTAAGATTTAAAAAACTAACACAAGTTGGAGCTAGTGGTAAGGAGCTCAGTTAATACATGCGAAACATCGTCTGTTATCTTCGTTCAAACATAATTCATATTTTACCAACATAAACTTTTAAATGACACATTTTGCTACTCTTAAGTTCCATATGTTGCACTCTTGCTAACATAGTTAATTTTCATGTAAAAAGACCTAAACAACCCCCTCAACTTTTAAAAAAATTTGTAAATTAATCGCTTATTGAATAATAATTAATATTTAATAACTGATCATTTATATTTATTAATTTATAGGGAAAATGACAATTTAGTACATCTAAGTATCAACGATTTTCACTTTAGTACACTTAACTTTCTTTTTAGCTCGTGCGGTGCCCTAACTATTTAATTTTTTCACTTTACTATTCTGTCAAGATTTTAGCATATTCCATTAATATATATAAAAAATGATAAAAATATGCTCAATAGAGCATAATGTTAGTTTAATGTGAAATGTCACTTGTCCCTTTTATTTCAAATTTAAATTCAAGAGTGGTCTTTTCAAACTAAACAATAATAATAATTTTATATTGAAAAATGATATTTTTACTCTCATTAAATATTGATGTTATCAAAAATATATATATTTTTGAAAATATAGGTTCTAGCATAATGTCTTACATTGCAGAAGCTAAATTACTTTGGTCTCTTACGGTAAAGATTATGAGAAACCTCACAAGACTATACTTAAAATTATTATTTTATTACTTAACTACTCTTAGAATTTTTTTTCTCACCGGCATCCTTTTAGATTTAAATTTTTAAATGAAGCCCTTTTGACCCCTCTCTCAATGTCATTCTAAGAGGGGTCTGGTGAGAAGAAAAATTTTAGGGATAATTAAGGGATAAAATGTTAATTATAGGTGTAGTCTTGTGAGATTTCCCCCTAAAGATTAAAAATTAAAGGGATAATGACATTTTGTTAGACCGCGAAATGACAGTTTCATACCCTAACTAATTTTTTTCTTTTTTAGTACCCTGACAAATTTTTTGTGACAACATGCGCTAAAATGACTAAAATACCCCTAGTTTAAGAAAGAAAAGGTCTAATTGAAAACAGTTAACGGTCCAAACTGATATGACCACCATCCAATTGGATTGAAGATGAGAGATTTAAATCGATTTAAATCGATTTAATTCTGAGCTTTAATTTGAATTGGTTCAATTGACTTAGTTGAACCAGAGACTGCTCAATTGAATTGATTCAATTAAGGTAGTTTAGGTATTTTAGGCTTTTAAAGGTGAGTTGTCACAAAAAAAATTGTCAGGAAACTAAAAAAGAAAAAATTAGTTAAGATATGAAACTGTCATTTCGTCATAATTAGGGGTATGATTATCCCAAAATTAAAATAATCTCATCTCCAACCTCTCATCTCACTACTTCTATCCTTCGATGCCGACACGCTCTCGTCAAGGATTGTGGGCATATTTTAAAAAATTGAGATTGAATTGAGGGTAATTTTGTCTTTTAAAACAATAGTTAACCGATTTTCATGGACTGAAGTAAAGTGCTAAAGTTAAATAGTCAGGGAAACACACAATCTAAATTGAAAGTCATGTGTACTAAAGTGAAATTTGTTGATACTTATTCTCACTTAACTCCTTATAACTATAAATACACTCTCTGTACTCCAGTTGTCAAAAGTTTCATTTTACATTTTTCCATTAATTTTTTAAAAAAATTATGTTAACTTTTTTTAAATGATGAAAATACCATTGTATTAAATAAATAAAAATGATTTTGAAAATTTTTTCTAATTTTTTTTCAAATAAAGAATAAAAAAACTAGTACCAAATCAATTTTTTAAATATATATAAAAAATGATGTTTAAAAAAAATTTAATTTTTTTTAATAATAACATAATTTTTTATTCTTTATTTTTTATACAAAACCTAACGGGAAAATGTAATGTGGAACTTTTGACAGTTTATAGAGCGTAACAAACGTGTTTATAGTTAAAAAAAGTTAAGTGAGAATCAATACGTAGAGAAGTTAAGTGAGCTTTTTCCTAACAATTAATAATAACTACTAATAGTAAATTATTTTCAAAAGATGGGCCGC
>JAYMTP010004837.1:0-14281 GCA_036897365.1 Geranium brycei
ATTCATTTTATATTAAAAATAAATTAAAATAATAAAAAATACAAATCCGATTAATCCCCAATTAATCCTTTCAGGGTGTTGTGCGCCCGATTAGCGCGTAACGTTTTTTAGAACCTTGCATACAAATGAAATAACCCACCCTCGCTCCTAGTCCTAGATGATAACTAAATCCATTACATTTATAGCCTAGAAATGCATACCATAGAAATTATGCTCCAAATAGACATGAAAATTAGCGATTAACCCAAGGAGAGTGCAAGTGATCAATCGGGCAAACAAGTATGAAACTAAACTAAAATGATGCTAACTCAAAAAAAAGCATAACCATTTAAATTTTAGACCAATATGCATTTCAATATACTCATCCTAATTTTTCTCACAAAAAATTGTGAGCACATGTAGCGACATCCCATCTTTCCACATCATCAACGACCAATGTGATATTGGAACCAAAGAAAAGGAGGAGAAAATAATTGATGATCGAGAAACAAACAAGTGAAGCTATTTTAAAGCAAAAATGAACAAAGATGGAAGGACGCGAAAAAAGGAGCACAACTTCAGCTCAGCGACAAGATCCTTCATATAAACACCCTCACTGACCATGTCACTTCGGACATCTATGTAGCACATTACGTACATGTTTTCTTTTTTCATCTTCCTTACATTAGTATTGTAAATTATACCTAAGACACCCAGAAGACAATAATGGTGGCAATACTATGGCTATGGCTATGTGCGTTTGTTTGTGTAGTACAAGGTGAAGACCCTTACATCCGTTTCACGTGGAACATAACCTACGCGACCATCTCGCCCCTCGGCGTCCCCCAACAGGGCATCCTCATCAACGGCCAGTTCCCAGGGCCCAACATCAACTCCACCACCAACAACAATGTTGTTGTCAATGTCTTCAACGGCATTGACGAGCCTTTTCTCATCCACTGGTTCGGTATCCAGCAACGCAAGAACTCATGGCAAGACGGGCTGCCTGGGACAAACTGCCCCATCATGCCCGGGACTAATTTCACCTACCATTTCCAGGTGAAGGACCAGATTGGTAGCTACATGTACTATCCTTCCACGGCGTTGCACAGGGCGGCGGGGGGCTTTGGCGGGTTGCGCATCAATAGCCGCCCGCTTATTCCCGTCCCTTACGATCCTCCGGAGGATGATTTTACGGTGATGATATGTGATTGGCACACTAAGAGCCATACCGTCCTGAAGAAGCAGTTGGACAGCGGTCGGGCCCTCGGTAGGCCTGACGGTGTCCTCATCAATGGCAAGAACTTCGAGGAGGGTGGCAAGGAGGACCCTCTTTTTACCATGAAATCTGGCAAAACTTATAGGTACATATAATTACAAAGGTCGGGCCCTCGATAGGCCTGACGGTGTCCTACACTTATATTTATTGAATGTTGCTTGCCCAATAGGGATGTTGTTGAATAGACCTCCGGCTTCAGGTGAAGGAAGAAGAAGAGTTTATTTGATAGGATAGGACCTTAATATCAATCATGCTTTAGCTCTTGCTTCGTATGAACAAGTGCAAGAATTACTTAAGGAAGAAATCGCTAGATTTCTTCAGAAAACTTCACTATTCGGAACTAGCCAAGGGGCAAGTCTCGATGTTCTATTTTCATCACCCAATTCTTTCATAGCAAAATGTTTGACAACTTAGACACAACCATTTTTTGGGCTTTTCTCCAACCCAAGAGCACTTCACGTTCTGCATTCTTTACGGCTTAATTAGCGTATTGATGCCTCTGTTAGGCAGCTGTGGAATGCCCGAGAGAGAATGCTAGAAGAATGACCTTGATTTTATATTAATTTAATAAAATTAAAGAAAACGTCATTTTGTTACGTTTAGACTGTTTCACCGCATTACGCCTAAATTTAAAATTCACTTTAGACATACCTAGACTCAAAATACTTAATCTTTAAATTCAAAAATATTCCCTCTGACCTTGTCTCTCACCTCTTTATTGTTGTTTGTGTTCCATGTCCCTCACATCTCTTTCCACTTCTTAAGTTCACTTACATCTAACAAATTGTTCTTGTTGGCCCTCATTGAATTGAAACTATTGATTACCGAACCCCCGTTGAAGCCCGTTTTCTTCTAGGCTTCGATCACAAGCCTGTTCCCAAACCCGTCAACATTGAAGCACTCGATCTTTCATCCGTCATTAAACCCGTTTAGATCATATTTGTTGGGGTTTAGATTTACCATATGGGTATTGAAAATGTTGCAAAAATTAGTCTCATCGTCAACCCTTATATTAGAGTCTCACAGTGCACCGATTCATTTGGTCCCATAGGAGCTACAAATGGAAATGAGATAAATTCGAGATATGTTAACTTGAATTGAGATAAATTTGGAGCTACAAATCATTTAACTAAACTGAAGTATGGAGTTATTTATTATACCAAGTCATTTCTTTCACCATCATTAATTATATATACAGGTACCGAATATGCAATGTTGGGCTCAAGACCTCAATGAACATTTGCATTCAGAACCACACGTTGACGCTGGTGGAGATGGAGGGCTCTCACGTTGTCCAGAACGAGTACGAATCCTTAGACGTCCACGTGGGACAATGTTTCACGTGCCTGGTCGCTGCCAACAAGGAGCCAATGGACTACAAGATGGTTGTTTCCACGCGGCTGATGAAGGAGTTCATGTCCGCGGCCGCCACGATCCGCTACCAGGGGAGCAAGGGAGCGTTCAAAGGACCGCTCCCTAAGGCTCCCGTGGGCTGGGCCTGGTCCCTCAACCAATTCCGCTCCTTTCGCTGGAACCTGACCGCCAGCGCCGCCAGGCCCAACCCGCAGGGGTCTTACCACTACGGCCAAATCAATATCACCCGCACTCTCAAGCTTGTCACCACCTCCGGCAGGGTGGACGGCAAGCTCCGGTACGCCATCAACGGCATCTCCCACAAAGACGCGGATACTCCGCTCAAGCTCGCCGAGTACTATGGCGCGGCCGACAAGGTGTTCAAGTATGATACTATGAAGGACGAACCTCCGGCGGACGTTGGAAAGACCATCCCCTCTCTTACCCCAAGTGTCTTGAACCAAACTTACCGGAATTTCGTGGAGATCGTTTTCGAGAACAACGATAAGAGCTTGCAGTCGTTTCATCTCAATGGTCACTCGTTTTTCGCAGTAGCGTAAGCTTTCCAACAAGTTGCAATCCTTCCTATGTATGTAGTGTTATATATTAAACATCCCCTTTTTTATGCGATCAGTGTGGAGCCCGGGAAATGGAATGCGGAGAAGAGGAAGGATTATAACTTGTTGGACGCGGTGAGCAGGCACACGGTGCAAGTGTTCCCAAAATGTTGGGCAGCCATCATGCTCACATTCGACAACGCCGGAATGTGGAATTTGAGGTCGGAGATAGCGGAGAGACGATACCTTGGACAACAGTTTTATATCAGCGTGTTGTCGCCGTCGCGAAATCTAAAGGACGAGTATAACATGCCGGACAACATCCCATTATGTGGCATTATTAAGGACATGCCTTTGCCCAAACCCTACAGCCTTTAGATTCTCTTGTCTCACATGTAGTTGAAGAGAAATTAGTTTTTGACATTTCTATCCTTCCTTTTTATCTTCACATGAAGACAACCTGTTTAAGTTCTCTCAATTTTTTTTAACAAAAATAGATGCAAATAATTCTGTTTAGGACCTTGCTTGGTTTTAAGTAGAATCATGGATGGTATAGTATCATTCAGCATGACAACCATAAAAAACAAAATGTAACAAATTCTATCATCAAAAGGATGCACTCCTTCACAAACCCCTATCTTAAATACAAACAAGAAGAAACACCTATCATTCACTTGATGATTCCAATTAATAGTCTAGATTAAATGGTTATTTCTATTAATTAGAAAATCAACGAAAATTGCATAGGGGTTTCGCCATCATTTGATCTCCATCTGAATAAATACCTTTTGTTATTTGCGCGTAATCAACTTCCAAATTCCATGATTCTATATATTTGATTGAATCAATACTACCTTATCACTGCAAGTCGACAACTTTTCATTCGTCTGCAATTAAAAATGGTGTCTCCGTCCGTATTGTTAAATCCAGTCGTTGACGATGCTGGTAAGATGTTGTTGCATAAGCGTCATTTCATGATACCATGAAATTACATCACGTCATGAAACAGTGAAATTAGACCATATCACGAGACAATGAAAAACTAATGAACCTTGTAAACAAAGAATTTATAATCTCTAATGAAACAATGAAATTAGAAAATCCGTCTGAACACTTAACGAAATCATACAATTATGACACCCCATGAACCAATGAAATTATTTCTCCGAATGAAACAATGAAATTAAAAATTGGTAGTGGAACAATGAAATAATGAACATGACGATATTCTGAACAGGGACACAGATGTTTCATGTATAAGAAACGTGCATGAATTAAAAAAACTCATACAAAGCTAGATCATTGTATAGAATTTACATGCAAACTAAACCAATTTTTATTCAAAATATTTGACATAATATACGAACATACTTCATAGAAACTTCTGCTGAATAAACGACATTGAAACTAAAAAATCATGACATAACCATTGCAAATAATTGACATGCATGTTAAAAGAATGTTGTGATTCGTCAACCATTTTCATATTTTGCACATATTCAATATATCTTAGCTGAGATCAAACCAAACGAGTTTCATTAAACAAAAAAATTTAGTGACAAGTGACACTAATATATGACATGGTTTCTTTAAACTAGGCAGATTCATGATCCTCTTCGAGTTACGTTTAGTTGGAGTCGTTGTCAGTTCTTGATCAAGTTGTGTTCGTAGAGATATTTGGAAGATAATGTATGCTCTTGTTCAATTAAAATAGGAGTTTAACACATCCGCCCCAGGGTTTGATCGAAAAAGAAGGGAAAACAAATCTTCATAAAATAATTTTCGAAAATCAGGGGATTTGGAAAAAATTAAAATGCCACTCTGTGCTTGAATTACATAACACCCTCATTTGTCGACTAAAAGCCGAATACGAGGCACGTAATTCGCTGAAATTACAACGTGTTCCATTGTCTATTATGATTGATCTAGACCATCGAATTTTTTATCATGGCGTTGCTATCTGTTCGCAAGTTTACGTCTAAGGGTATGGTTTTCACCCGAATATGACCCTAAAAGTCAATATCAGAAGTTCTAACATGAAGGTTCATATTAAAAATGAACATAAAATTCATAATTGATCAAAATATTTTCTTATTAAGCTCTCTCTGTTTCTAATTTAGTTTTGGTACTCATCAATTTGTTGATCGAATATCTCTCAAAAATAATGTTGGTGCCGTTTGGCTTACCCAAAATTGTAGTGTTAGACCTAAACTTCGGTTTGCCACTATTAAGTATAATAGTGCGATTAAAGTTAGGTGCATTACTGTTAATTTAATGACTGACTGAATCTCCCAACATTAATGTTGGGTACAGTTGAGTTTACCAAAAATAGTAGTGGTGGACAAATTATTGGTCCACTGCTATTAGTAAGGCTAACAGACCTTGGTTAGATGTGTCCTTATAAAAGGCAGATCCACTACACAACAACGTCATAGAGAAGTCGTAACTATGGCAGGTCTGTCATCGTTATACGACTTCCATCGGAGTACCATCATGGTTCGTCGTCTTTAAAACAAATAATCATGGAAAACCAAATTGGTACACCATTATTAGGTAATGGAAACACACCTCACAAGGGACGGCGTCAATATGTTAGTACCACTGGCGTACCATAAGTGGTACGTCGCAGTTTAATGGTTGACCAAAATAAAATCGTTTCACATGACTATCTGTTTTCCAACCATTGTTTGGACATTTTCTTAACAATGGTGTACTTTGACATGCATCCCAATAAGTCTGAATGGTGGTGCACTAAGTGTAAATACGTCGTCATTAAAGTAATTTAAGAGTTAGATTGAGTTGGTACGGTTTTGTATTTTTTGTTGAAGATGTGATTGATTTTTAATAGAAGTTTATGTGAGGATAGACAGTGATTGAAATTTGTGGAAGCCAAAATTTCATATGAAGTTGTATAAAATGGCCAAGTTGATATGCGTAATAACTTGTAACTATATCAACTTGTACTGTGATTTTGGAACGCTTAAATTCGACCTTGAATAATATCAAATAGATTTACATATTCTAGGAAATGAGATCTTTAAACCGGTATATCACAAGCTACAAACGGACAAGGGGTGAATGATGAATTAACCTCAAAGTTCACCACATGAGAAGGTGTTGTGAAAAAATTGAGTTGTGCATCGAAGTGTTTTCTCAAACGATGTGCACTCCCGGTGTTTTTTTAAAAATCTTACATGGAAACATTACAAAGCTTTCTAAAGGTATTATATAAAATCGTGTTTTCATACACTTGCAAGAAAACATAGAGGTAAAAACCTCTCTGGCACTTGGGTGCGCACAGGGGGAACTCTAGTCCTGAGACCAAAGAGAGTAATTCCCTAACCACTGGGGCACTTCAGTTAGTAATTATTAGTTTCTCTTAATTAGAAATTAATTGATAATTACATTTTCAAATAGTCATATTTCCCAAATAAGAAATTGATAAGTTTTTCCCTTCCTTTTCCCTCTAGGGTTCTGATTCCACTTTTCCTATAAGGTCTAAGCCTACACCATAGCCGAATATATGCTGAAAAACTCTAGTCGTCTCTCAATCAAAATTATAACTCTCTACACACTATTCGAGTTCGCCTACGTTAACCATTGTATCCTTCGAAATTGTTTCGTACATGGGACAATAAACGTCTTAAGGAAACTGAACTATCGGGCCACAACGAAAACCAATTTCCTCTCGATCAATCCTTCCATACTAGATTCTATGTTTAGTAAGATTTATTTACAATTATTCTTATTATGCAATATGTTTCCATTATGTATGCATGTTTGGTTGATTCACTCCAATTTAAATTTATGGACTACCCCACATCTAACAATCTTAAAGTGTTTGATCAAATAGATCGTTTAACGGGCATCTAAAACAGTTTTTTTACATTGATTCTCTGTAATTTTCGTAGGTTAATCGGTTTTGTTTCCAAGGAAAACTGTAAGAATGATTACCACGAAACTAGTAACGTGCTTCTTGACGGGGATAAATCTCGCGAGGAGATTCACTTGCTCCCGATTGCACAGCAAGTGCACTGGTCGTCAAGTAAGAACATGAGTGTTGCATCCTGGAGTTATTGATCCCACAAGGAGTAGGTGGTTTATTTGAGATGTGGGCGCTAATAGTACGCAACTAGTGATTCAGGTTTGGTCAATAAAAACAAAGTGGTGGGTAGAGCAAAATAATTCAAAAATGCGAGTGAAGAAAACTCAAAACTCAACCCCATCATGCAACAATAGCACAAAATCACAAGTAAAATATCAATCAAACAAGATGATCGGGGCGTGCGAAATTATGGGAATTGCTTCTAAGGAATTAACATTTTATTTGGATTCTAATGGTGAAGATGATCAAACAAGGATTCTAAGTATTGGAAAGTATCAAACCTACAATAATTTTCACTCTACGAGACAACAAAATGTGAGAAAACCTAAATAATTCTTAAATTAGAATTACTACAAATTATCCCTTCTTGAAAGTCTAACAAGAATCCTTTATTTTTGGGTCGGTACCCTATAGTCATAACCGTTCCCATTAAGTGTTCCTATGTACGTCAGGTCATTAAATGTTCGTTTCGAATTTATGACGCGTTAATGAATTGATATATATTTAACGAATACATGACGGGGTGGAATATGGTCGCCCCACTGAGGTTTTAAACTCTTTTTCTCAAACTCGTAAGCAAAGGGAGTGGAAATTGTGAATTTCCCGCCCCTTCTCGCCTCAGCCGTATTGGGGACATCAAATCTCCATTAAGTTTGGAAATTGTGTCATCCCTAAACTCTTCCACGTGTATTTCTTCTCATCACAAACTGAATATTTTAAAGATTTGTGAGCTCAATAGTTAATGATTGTTTAGCTCAATATTCAATTCGGGTTAAAAAGAGTTTAAAACTTAAATCTCAACTTATTTTTTGGGGTTCAGTCAACCTCACAATCCACCCTGGATCGACCGCATATATACTTCAAACAGGTTGGGTTGTGCAACTTTAAATCTAAATAAAATGATAGAATGTGTTGTATACTGTCACATTTTTTATATAAGAGGGTGTTGTTTATTTTTTTAATGACAAAAATATGACGTAAACTTTGAATTTTTATGCAAAATGTGTGTATTAATACAAAAAGTGACGAAAATTCCCTTAAAATTAAAAATTATTTTTTAAAAACATTTAGAAGTTTTTTTTGTTGAAATCATCTTTTTAACTAAAATTTGTATAATCAAATTTTGTAATTTAATTACATTATTTTTAAGTAGGAAATATATTTTTTAAAATTATTCTATACAAATCGCAAGTGCACTTTCATCATTTTTTTTTTTATGTACATACACATTTTGCTCCAAAAATCAAAGTTGAAAGCATTTTTTTATCCTTACCAAAGTCGGCACTCACAGCACCATCTAACAAAAGATAGTATACGACACTCTTTTGTCAATTTCCCCTAATACCCTTGAGCATGTACAATATTCTTCTGAGACAGGCTCACTCACTATGCTCTCCTTAAATGTTACAATTCACGCTCAGTTCCAAAATAAGTCACATTCTTAGAACTGAGTCTAAAATAACACACTATATGTCTACTTAATCAACCACAACACTAGTTGCGTTTCCTGTATGCTCAATGCCTATTCTAACAATCGTATGACACGAGCATCACCAATTAAGCTGGTAGCTTGCTGTCACTTAAAAGCAGGGAAAATAAAGTCTTCACATATTCATGGTCTTTCCAGTACAAAAAACAATAAAATTCCGACCACAAATTCCATTACAGTAACAGAAAATGGGGTATAAACTTACGGCTGACTTGCTTTTTGTTTGGCCTTGTCAATAAGGGGCTTCAACTGCTTCTTTTCCGCAAGAATCTTGAGGAAGTTGAACAAAAAGGGTATGTAGTTGTGTTTCCTTCTGATGTTTTCTGTTCTCCACTTTCTGAATTTCTCCTCCTCTATCAAGATCTTCTCTGTCACGCCCTCGATGGTAGCATTTACTTCTGAGAGCGATTTGTTAAGAGCCTCGTGGCTGCTGCTGTCCAGTTGGACCTGAGACAGCTGCACCAAGATGCGCTCCCTCCTCTTCTGGAGCTCCTTCACTTGGGCAGTGTACATCTCTTTCCTGTTCTTGATTATTGCCATGAGATTGAATCTGATCTCACTTTTGGAGTACCTTTCAATGCGCTCTTGTATCACCGGCTGCACCATCTGCAACCAGTCCGTGTCACTTGGGCATTGACCATGGCTAATCGGCCCTTCTTTCAGCCCATCAAGTTCATACAGAACCCCATCAACGGGTAAATAGCTAATGAAATGGTACACATCATCATCCTTGCCGGCAGCCTTTTGTTCCTCGGGTACAAAAGGCTCGGGCCTGGCAAAACTATTATGAGCTGTCCGTATAGCTTCACTGTTATTTATCGCCAAACCTTTGAGCTCAGGCGGGAAGTTCCTGGTGAAATCTTTCAACTTGGTCAATTCTGGGCCAATGTCTATCTCTGGGCAGTTCATGAGAATAGACAGGATTGCTTGGGTAGCACAAGCATTGTTTATTACCTGAGAGAACATAGATAATAAGATAAGACGCTTGTATATTACTGGATTAATCAGGCCCCGCCAACATTTACTTTAAGTAAATGGGAGAAAAAGCTAACCTGGCTGGCAAAAAACAAGTTGGGGTTTGGATCCTTAATTACAAGACGGTCATCCTTCTCCCCTGGACGCCACTTGAAAAGGAAAATCAGCCCATATACAGGCCTGCAAAATGATCATTACTACTAAATATCTCTTTACTCTGAACAACTGTACGATTCAAAGACAACACCAAAGAACCAACCTAAGATTGTCCAGAGAATCAATGTCCAATGAATACAGTTCCTCGACCTATAAAACATACAGACATATAATATTAAATGGCATAAATGCAAAGTGATAAATAATATTACATTAAACAATTATCCTACTGATGAAGTGCAAAGCATGATACAGAACTGTGGATTCCATGTTAAATTTTATCATTGGTTATATGTAAGGTGTCAGAGCTTTCGTAAGAAAAGTCAGCCTTACCTCTTTGGGTGAAATTTAAATAAAAGAATTCGTAATTTGAGAACAGTACTTGATAGTTTGACTTACCTAACTAAAGAACCTTTATAGAAAATTTTGACAAAGCAGATGTGTATCCAGGTCATTAAGCAAAACATATTTTTTATCAGTCATTAAGCAAAACATCAAAGCATGACAGGTTAAAAAGAAGAAATATTTTAAGCAGGAACTAGACTAACAGTCCACCAAACAGCTGGTTGAATCATGGCAAGGGGGCATCGTTTAAATGAATACTCAATGTGTACTGAAAAAAGACTACTGCTGGAAGATCTTTACCCAACTGAGATTCTAAGATCACCCCTACCCGAGAAAATACAGATATTTTCATGTGAGAAATTTTATAACAAAAACTAAAAGTTCTCACGATCATCTATGAGAGATTCCATGCAACAGGGTGGGGAATTCTGGATCTAAGTTCATAACATCTTCACACTTTTGAGGCACTGTTTTGCAGATAGAATTTTCCAAATTACAATACAAAACCCAAATCAGAAACCCATTCCATGTGCAATATAATATAACCTAAAGATATGTTTCAGACTTTCAGCTGGCTGCATACCATCCCACAGAAGACTGATAGATGGTAACTTCCAAGTTTACTATATCATGTAGAAACAATCAAGTAACAACCTCCCAAACACACCATTATATAAGAAAAGAAAACTCTACTATTTTTATCCATATTAGCATATGATGGAACCATGTTACAAATTAACAAAGTTGAAATATGAACCAGCTCAGTAAACTGCCTGCTAACAAAGCAATTAATCTAAGGTTCACCACTATGGGTGAACAATGAATGATAATAACAAAAATGTTTACAAAGGAGCAAGTAATAACACGTGAACTAAGTATGCTCACCTGCGCACCTTTCACTTGCATCTGCTGAATGAGCTCTGTAAACACACCTGCAATGCGAACAAAATTTTAGCATGAGATACATATGCTCATCTGTTGAGAAATTTAGAATCCCACGATCTGTGGGAGTTGTTAATGGCCTTTAATTCAACTCCTGTTTTAAACAGTTATTGAGAAACAAACCCAATTTATTATTTTTTCGCTGGAGACCAAACTATTTTTTGATGTAAAATTCTTAGTTCTTTCTAATTTTTTGAACTTGTGCCAAAATTCTGTGTAGTTTCTCAAGACCACTCAAAACGTTCCATAGACGGATCAGAAAAGGTGTGACAAAACCTAACCTGACCCGCTGATACTCTAACTGATTATAGCATTCCTCTTTCCTGGAAAAATAATGCTTCTTGTCATGGTAATTTTTTAGATATTGTACTTTTCCCCAGTATAGCGTCAAATATTTTTCAGATATAGTCCCTCCATATAGTAATTCTTACAAGTTTTGGTCACTAAATAACCCAACAAGATTTGAACTTTTCCCACGGTCATTAGAAAACTTTACAAGTCTCATAGCTAGTTCAAAAATAATCTTCACATGTACCGAAAGCTTGTGAAATTTGTTAAACTAGGGTTCAAATGTGTTTTATATGGACAAAAATCAGACCAAATTTAGAATCAGATTCTCCACTTGTACTCTTCAAAATTTATTCATTCAGTACAAATAATGTTTTGTCCTAAATTTTTCCACCAACTAAGCAGATCTTTTCGTTTCGTTTCGTCCCTAGAAAACTATGACCATCAGGCATGAATAAATTTTAGTATGATAAACTTGCAATGGCGATTTCGGGTTGTTAAAATTACTGGCAACTCCGAGCTTAAGCTTATAAGAAGTCGAGAATTCATCACATAAATAGCATAAAAAATCATACTTCAACCAAGGGTAGAGGCATACCAGGATCAGACTCAATAGTGCACCAAGACATGATTGCAATTTATAAGCTGCAGCAGCACAACAATTACAGTTAAATTATGGAAAAGGAAACAGAAATTGAAGCATGTAGTTGCAGTGTGTACATTGAAAATTAAATTACGATTCTGAAAATAAACGAAATCAGATAAACCCTAGGTTTCAATCCCGAGATGAGCAATTGAAAGAGTGAGGACCCAAACTGATGAATGTCCAAGGGGCGGGGCGGCGCTGCTACGATGGCGACAGAGAAGGCTCAAACGACACCGTTTTGGGTCCGGATTCCCTCCTAAGTCTTCAACCGTAGCCTCTGTGTATTGCGCTCTCTTTTCTATATAAATATTGGGTAAATTATTATATCTTAAATCTATCCTCTTACCCACTCAATTTACTCCCGTTAGAAACTCAGACCTCTCCATGATGTGAGGCTCAAACTGTTGCAATGTCCCCTCAAGAACATTTTATCAATTTACTTTTCTCATTATTGAGGAGAAAAGACATATTAATAGACCAAACTTTAGTCCATCTCATTTAATCACACTACTATATTTTGTGTACAAATTTTTTTTCCAAAGAGTTCATACTACTTTCAAATGAAAGTCCAATCACCAAATTGAACATATTATAAAGGGTTAATTACAATTTATCTACTTTAAAGTGGCGTGTTTTACATTTTATTATAACTATAATAAAATGTTTAATTTAAGGTCAATTAATTGCGTTTTTTATATATATTTTACTCTAACATGGTTAGAATTTGAGCGAAAACTTAATATTTTTCAAAAATGACTTTAAATTGATTTGAAATCAATTCAACATGATTTGAATGGACTGAAAATAAACCAGAATTGATTGTTGGGTTGGGAAATTGGACCAGTTCGACCGGTCCATCTTTTTCATCTTTGTTTCTGTGTTTCTCTCCGTCAAACGCTCCATCGTCGGTCACCGGTCTCCAGCAGAGTTTGAGGACATAACCCAATCTCTTCCCTCTCCGTCTGGTTCGCCGAATCTACATTTGCGATGGATGCGCCGACAGAGGAAGCGCAAGAGCCGAGGAACCCAAATACGTCATCGATTTGAAACGTCGTCGGGAGATTCAGCCCCAAATTCATCGTCGATTCGTTTATTTGTTGGTTTTTAAGGACAGAGGGTTGAAACTCACGTGGTGGATCTTTGAAACTGAGAAACCCAGAAACAAAATCTGTTTATTTCTCAACTTTTTTTAGATTTTTGGAGAAATGGGTTGTGCACAATCGATGAGTTGAGATCGAGCATTTGGAGCCTCCCGGCGGTGGCTCTAAAACCATAAGCGTTGAACGACCATATTCGTTGCTGGCGGAGGACTGGTCCTCTATTCTCAACTATGTTTTTGATTCAATTCTCTCCGAACTCAGATTTTTTCTAGAATAGAGAAAACAAAATCCGAGACTCGCGGTCTACAAAGGAGAAGCAAATGGAAAAGATCCAGATGGTCGCATAAGACCAGGCGATGGCTTTCTCGCCGGAGAAACGAGAAAGGAGATAGAGACCGGTAGAACCAGTCCAATTTTCCAGACCATAAATCAATTCAGGTTTATTTCCAGTCCGAGCCAAACCATGATGAATTGATTTCAAGTCAATTCAAGGGCCTTTTTGTCTTTTCAAAAAAATTATTAGGTGTTCCTTCTAAATTCTAACATCGTTAGAGCAAAGTGCAAAAAAAACGCAACTAACTGACCTTAAACTAAACTTTTTATTATAACTATAGTAAAGTATAAAATGCGCTACTTTAGAATGAGTAAAGTGTAATTAAGCCTATTATAAAAAATAACATATAGATGAAAACTATAATCATTTGGGATAATTGTAGCAAACTATATCTAACCCAATCACTTTTATGCTAAAGATACATCTAAATTATTTTTTAGTTTCCTAATTCACCTAAGAATATTTTTTTAGTTTCATATGTAACACCGTTAGTTTTTTATTTTAAAAATTATCAAAATATCCTTCTACCTTTTTAGGGAAAAATATAGATAAATACACAAAATTATACACATTTTCCACTTAGTTACTTACACTTAGGGGGTGTATTCAATTATGATTTTAAATGACTTTTAAAAGTCCATGGATTCTTATAATTTTATAAACTCTTTCAAGTCTATAAAGAGTCTTGATGATTTTAATGGAATGATTTCAAATCTCATGGTTGGAGATGATA
>JAYMTP010004838.1:0-14280 GCA_036897365.1 Geranium brycei
CATAATAAATTATATATATATATATATATATATATATATATATACTAAACGAGCCAGCTCGATATCAGCTTGATCCAATTCGGTTCGTCTAATTTCGATATAAATATTTAAATTTTTTTAAAAATATATTAATAAAGATATATAATTAATTAAATATTAAACGAGTCGGTTCGCGAGCCTATCGAGCCTTAATAGGACGCCGAGGTCACGTTCTGTTGCTGCCGAGGCCGACGAGATTCACCAATTCACTCGTCGGAGCCTAGCCCTCTCCTCTTTACCGATTTCATCCCTACCAAGACTGATGAGCATCATCGATCAACTCAAAATTGGCGGGGATCAGCTCAAACCAGATAGAAGAGGTTGAAGAAGATCAGACCGAAGGAAAAAATTGTTATTTCATAAAAGACTATCATAGAATTTATAAGAACGATAATAATTTTTATTTAAGTGGCCTAGAAAGTTAATAGAAAACTTTAAGTATACCGCCCGTGATAATAGTTGTACATATGTAAAATTTACCCAGCATAAAATTATCCAAGTAGGCCCACGAAATAATCAGCCCCAATAACAACCACCTAGCGAATATGATTAATTTGAAACAAACCCAATTGATTCTGGTCCATCCTTAACCAGCCCTACATTCCTAAAGCCCTAAGTAAATTATATCAAATAATCTTTTCTCTGCAACTCTACAGTCTTCACAAGGCAATCTTAATCATCAGTCCGCAAGCTCAGTGAAATTGTGTATGCATCGTGACCGATTCATCGACTGAAGATGCATCGGTCTGGTATAAGTATTGGAACTTGCACTCTATATCTTCTATTACGAAGTGTTGTTTCAATTGTTGAAGCGAGTCATTTTCATGCATATTCTCCATTATTCCCCTCCTAAGATAACCCCTAATTTTTTGTGGTTCTGGGTCAAATTTCCTCCTTTTGGCTACCACGACTGTGTGTTTGAAACTCAATTGTTTCAATTTTATATGTTCTTTCTTTTTTGCTTCTCCATCAGTGGTCAGTATTTATCTTCTTCCCTGGGCCATTTATTTTGGTGGAAATGATTATGTGCTGCCCTATTTAATTATTTTGTTGCTCAAAGAAGAAAATTCTCTTAGTCTTAAGTATCTTTTAGGACTTTAGTTTCAAATTTATGGAATGTGGGTAATGAAATAAGTAGCTTCTAGTTCTCAAAGTCCCACATGATGAAAATTTTAAAGCTTTAATTATCTGACAAGCTTTATGTTTCTTAAACTTCTCTGACAAGTAATGAGCCTACTTAGTTATGCTTATCTTGAACTTCAGATTCATGATCTCAGTAATCTAGACTCAGATTTAACTTGAGGTTCTAAATTCTATGCACTGCACATCATGTTGAACTAAATTCTTACATTTCAGAATCGTCACTGTTCTAATCATCGAAGTTCGATATGGTCAGTTTTTTTATAATTTGTTTACAAACTGAAATGGTATGTGGTTAGCTCTTAGATACTTGCATCTTGAAATGTGTCAGTATCACATTAGTGACGTGAACATATTGTTTCAAGCCCATGTTTTCTCGGCTTCGTTCCTTTGTCGATTGCTGACGGGTTGTGGGATTGGTGGAAGCAAAGATTGGTGATTAGAGCTGGATGTGAGATGGGAAGATGCGATAGCTGGTACATTATCTTGTTCTGCTCAATAACCATAAAATACAATGGATGACAAGAACAAATACAAAGACCTTTCTTTCAACAGAAGGTATGTTTTGAGTTCAATACTTGGCACGCCTAATTACTGATATAAAAAAGACGAGACAAAAATAGCGATGAGTGAGAGGGATACCTCGTGTACATAAGAACCTAAATAGAAGAATATGGATAGGAAAATTATTATTAGTAAAACTTCAAAAATTAGAATGTACAAATCTTCTATAATTTTTGATAAAGTAATTTAAATCTACTGTGAGCTTTTAAACCATATTGTATTTTTCAATCTACTAGACTACTTGCTTCCCTTCCCCTCTCCAAAATTTAGTTGCGTATAAACTATGATATTATAACTTTTAATGGTAAATATTATAGTGTATATGTAAATATTTTAAAACATAATGCATGCGATGCATACTAGATACTCGAGATAGGCTTAGATTTTCTTGTATTTGCTTAATTTAACATTCTTGTGCACATGACATGAGAACTATAATCATGGCGGCATTTTACATCCAACAAAAAACTGGAGAAAAAACTTGCACGAGAACTGATAATATTTGAAATAAATAAACTACAGAAAAGTCAACTGGCTCAAAACTTTTGAGGATAATTATGTTATTAAGATGCACATATATAAATCGGATATATACCTGTGCGTGCTTTCCCAATAAGAAGACCAAAACAGAGGGTCCTGTACCATCATTACATATACAAAGAGAAAGAAGACAAGAAAAGGAAGGCTAACATATAATATTTGCATAGTTAATTCCTGTCTATATAATATAAAATTTTTAATTACTAGTAGGAAGTTTGGTGGATGAGACATGTGCTTGGCCATAGCAATGATTAATGGTTGTTTTGGTTTTAAAATAGGTACAATTAGAAGATAAGGAGCTACGTATAACAATAGTTATTGAAGCTTCTCCCTTTTCTATGACGAGCCCCCTCTTCTTCGTCTTCATTATCTCCTCCTTAGCATCAACTTCTGCTTATGCTTTACCAACTGACCACGATCATATTGGCGATAAGGGTGATATAAATATTCATAATACTCTGAATCGTAATAGTTTTCCAGCAAATTTTATTTTCGGGACAGCCTCTGCTTCATACCAGGTATGTGTATCTACCTGTATCATCCTCAGATATGATCTTCAGTTGATATTTTAAAGTTATATATGTGAACACCTTCAGTATGAAGGTGAAGCAGAAGGAGGCGGTAAAGGACCAAGTGTATGGGATACTTTTACACATAAATATCCAGGTTGATCTCTCTTTTATATAAGTATATATACATCGATTAATTGCATCAGTTGTGTCAATAGATCGATTTTTTTTTGCAGGAAGGATAGGGGATGGCACAAATGGAGATGTAGCAATTGATTTTTATCATCGATTCAAGGTCAATCTTGTTTATTGCATTTTTCTATGGATGATTAAAGTGTTTCTCTTTCTAAATTTGTATTGACTAAGTAAATACGATGTATATTTGGAACAGGAGGATGTGAATATAATGAAGGAAATGGGAGTGGATGCATTTAGATTCTCCATTTCATGGTCCCGAGTACTACCTAGTATGTGCTCTTTCATTGTTTCCTTCCAACATTATAGATCATATATACATCTTTTAATCAGATTAATATTTTCTATTTTTCAACTGTAAAATTAAAATATTAGTTTTGCCACTCTCTCTTATATATATTATCATTTTAAATCATAATTTTTTATTCTTGCAATGATTAGAAATCCTTTACAGGTCAAATTCCTTGTGATTCTGTGAGAAAGTTATGAGAACAGTCTCCTTCAATTTAAGAACAATCTATAAATTCTTTGAGAAAGTCAACTATAAATGTGCTGTGAAATGACAAAGTCAAGCTTATTTGTTATACATTCAATTTTCTATGTACAACGCTTAAAAAGATTATTTTTTTGTATTAAACAAGTTATATGAAAAGGTCTAAGAAAGAGTCTTTGAAACTAATTATCATATTACCGTAATATGATAATTAGTTTCAAAGACTAATTAGTACTGCATACTAATTAGTTTCAAAAACTAATTAGTACTGCATACTAATTAAATCGTAATATTATTACGATTTAATTAGTATGCAGTACTGAGTAATTTTGAGTTCAATATGCTTTACTTATCAGCATGAAAACCGATATACAAGAAATGTGGACATGCCATCAATACTTAATATTAAGATTTTTTTAAATATATTGCAGTATAAAATAAAAGCAGTTATAATGTCAACATCACAAAAGGTTTCTCAAAATAAAAATTTGTTAGAATGTGATTGTGATCTATATATTTGTTTCATAGTTACCATAAAGTAGATCGATATGTACTGGGCCCTCCCTCTCTATATATATTTATTAGTATTTGCATCTACCACTACCATACAGATACGTATGCATTAACAGTACTGACAAAATTATTGCGTGACTTTTTTTGTTAGGCGGGGGACTAAGAGGAGGAGTGAATAGAGAAGGCATCAACTTCTACAACAATCTTATCAATCAACTCCTACAAAATGGTCTCCTTTAATTTATTTTATTGTACTAAACCAGTTAACGTCCTAGATTTAAAATATATGGATCACGTCATAACTTGATAAATATGTTGGAGCCTATTTACTTGAGATTTTAAGTGGATCGGAATTCAGTGCTAGGTCCTCAATCTACATCCCACATACCAACGCTTTATTTGTTTTCCTAGTTCCACGCGAAGAATATCACATAATGTGGATTCTCTTAGTCTGACTTACCCGCGAGGAGGGATGTTAGCATCCCCACATTTTCGTGCCCACTTGATAAATATCTTTGGGCTTCCACCTACCATAATTAGTTTGTAGGTGGATCAAGTTGTGGTTCCATATCTTGTTTTAGCCTTAGGCTGTGTCTGGCGTCACCTCCATGGGAAACCCTTTTGCAATTATAAATAAGTTAAAGCTTTAACAAAATGAGATAGTAAATATCTCAAATTAAAGCTCATGGCATAATTATGCGCAGGTTTACAGCCTTTTGTGACCCTATTTCATTGGGATACTCCTCAAACCTTAACCGAGGAGTATGGTGGATTCTTAAGCCCTAACATTGTGTAAGTAATACTCTAATTAATAACCTTTTTAATTTGTATTCCTTGTTATTATTATTAACCTTACTAAGCTAGCTAAAAGCATTGTGTCCTCTACACAACAGACATCATTTTTTTATATACTAAAAATCACTGACATATATGATGAAACTCATGCTATTAATTTTATGTGAACGTAGGAATGATTTTCAAGATTTCGCCGAAATTTGTTTCAAGGAGTTCGGTGATCGGGTGAAGCATTGGATCACTATAAACGAGCCATTGAGTGTAAGCAGTAATGGTTATGATACAGGTATAGATGCACCTGGGCGGTGCTCGTCATGGGTGTCTGAAGCTTGCGATGCTGGTAATTCCGCCACAGAGCCATACATTGTTGGTCATCATCTGATTCTTTCTCATGCAACAGCTGCAACTCTATACAAACATAAATACCAAGTTAGTATATTGACTTTGCAATATATGGAGACAAATTTCTGAAAAAAGCACATTTGAAATGCTTTAGAGGCAATAACGGGTCATTTGTAGGAATCTCAAAAGGGAAATATAGGGATAGCATTGAATAGTGTTTGGATGGTACCATACTCCAATTCCACAGCTGATATTGAAGCAGCTCAAAGAGCTCGGGATTTCACTCTGGGATGGTAAGTACCCGTGAAATGACTTACCTCTTCCGTCACAAATTAAGCATATATCTTACATATAATGCATATGTTTTTATATGAATTAGCTACAACCACTCACTTGGTTTCTATTTATTTTGTATGAGTTTACACATTTTTATGTTCAGAATGCTGAATGTGTCATTCTATTTCATTTGAATGAGATAGGTACATGGATCCATTATCTTCTGGTGACTATCCATCAAGTATGCGTGAACTTGTTGGAGAAAGATTGCCCAAGTTCACCAAAATAGAATCTGAAATGGTTAAAGGATCATTCGATTTTATAGGATTGAATTACTACACGGCAAATTATGCGTCAAATATTCCTTTTCCTAATTTAGTTAACATTAGCTATTCAACGGATTCCCTTGCCAATCTGACCGGTAAGTTCATATATATAATACAGTTGTATTTGTGTTTGAGCCACTAAAGAGATGACCTAAATGATTTCTTTGATACGAAAATAACAAATTCACCTTCTTCTTTACTTTGCATTGTACAGGAGAGCGAAATGGAATACTCATTGGCCCACAGGTGATATTAAGATGCATGATTCGTTCTTTTCTGTGGAACAATAAGACCATAACATATATATATGAATGTGACAAAAATACATCAAATGTATGATTGCAGGCTGCATCAGACTGGCTCTATATATACCCTAAAGGCTTCAGGGAGGTTTTGATTTACTTAAAGGAAAGATACAACAATCCCACCATCTATGTTACAGAGAATGGTATATATATGTGTGTTCAATTTGTAACTATTAAGTTTACCTATATACGTAATATATACTTCGTACTAACTGATGTTGAACCTATTTTTTCAATCTATTTCTCAGGAAGGGATGAATTCAGCAATTCTACTTTACCAGCAGCACTTGAAGATCCCTTGAGAATTGAATATCACCATGAACATCTTAAGTTCCTTCTAAGATCTATTAGGTGAGTAAGTTTCCGGAAAGAAAAAAAATTAGGTTCTCGGGTGTTAAAGCCCAATTCATCTAAATCTGAAGCTGATAAATGGAAACCCCAAAAGGTTGTGATGGCACCCCTCTTCTTTCTGATGTGGGATGCACCCCTTCAATTTGATATTTTATCAAAAGATGACCGGATCCACATCTTTCCAACGTGAGATGCTAACACTGTTCCTCACATGTAGACTGATTTGAGATTATCTACTTTTTTTGGAATCTGCAAGTTGATGATACAAACTGTTGACCAAATCCTTATTAATTCTAACTAGATTTAATGTTTATTATTGCAATTATTATACATGCTAATAATAGTACAAGTGAATTGGTACATTACATATGAAGTATATGTAATTTGGGTATGCAGGGAAGGGGTGAAGGTTAAAGGTTATTTTGCATGGTCACTGCTGGACAACTTTGAATGGCATGATGGTTACACGGTTCGGTTTGGCATCAACTTTGTGGATTATAACGATGGATTGAAAAGATATCCCAAGAGCTCTGCTGTCTGGTTCAAGAGGCTACTAAGGAAAACCAACCCAATATCCTGATGAGCCAATTCAAAAATCAGTAATTAGCCTGCTCATGGTCTGAATAATTTTATGCGTGCCTTTAACTAAGTCATGCATATATGCGGCTTAACAATTGATTCCAGGTGTGCACCATATATGTACTGGAATAATTAATCAAAATGTATAATGGCTTTCTTATTTGTTCTGTGATGCAAACAGTCAACCTGACTGCTAGATTGATATATATGCTACACAGTTGTATCCGGTAATGGTATAGAAGAATAATTACATATTGACGCCACGTGATGATAGTAGGATTGGCTTGAAAAGTGAACAATATTATGTTTGAGAGCTTGAATTGAGAATTTTATTGTGCTCAATGACTTTGCATGAATTTTATTATGATGTTTTTTTTGTATTTTGTATTTTTTTCAGTTAATTATATATTTACTTTCGAGCACGGGTATAAAAATATATTTATATCCATCAGATATTGATAGGATTTGATACCCAATAAATGAACGGTTATGACCATACTCGCTTGTGCTAATGTAGAATGATGATTCAGTTTTTATATTGATGATGTCATAATACAATTAATTCGCAGATATAAAGTATGTCTGCAGATTCACAATATCCCATGACAGGAAAGAATATTGTATTGTGTCCTCAGTGCATTTGGATCAAAACGACAATCATTAGAAAGAGAGACGAGAAGCAAAATAGAGTCTTAGAGTCTGGTAACCATATTTCTTTTTCAACGGCCTCTCAACTTCATGTTCTCTCTCAAATTTTATCTTCAACATTCTGATTTTGGGATTTCCCCTACATTTTTTGTAGCATAATTGTTCTGGGTTTGTGTTTGGTACATACTATCAACCCGTCTCTACGTCACAATTTCAACTTTTCTGGGGTAGCAATTGATTTGGCAGGAGACATTGGTCTATTTTTTGGGGTGGCGAGTCGACGGTCGTGCCTGTCAACGGTGATCTAGTGTAGCTCAAGGGACGAGTTCGCCTAGCGGCTCCTCTGCCCCGCCCCAGAACGATCCTTACCTTAGGGGAAATCGGTTTAGGCATGAAAGGAAAAAACGATAATTTAACAAATAAGGTTATAGTATAAAATATGAGCATTTCCTTGTATTTGTGTAATTGGGCAGAATAATAAACGCCAATTTTCATTTTATAATCAGAAATAGTTCTTAAGGTGCTTTGCACTGTGCAATAGCTCGAGAAAAGACGCCGGAAACATTCCACGCCCAGACAAAACCGTTGCTTGAGCAGGCAGGGAGGGAGCTTAAAGATAAACAAGACTTGGGCTCAGCCTACATAAAAGTAAAGCCCAACAGAAAATCAAAGCCACTTATCACCACAAGACTTGACGCATCAATTACCTCAATGTGTTGGTCGTCCCATGATTCAACATTGTAGATGGTGACATAAACAAGGTCAGAGTGAGATAGAGATGGAGGTCACATGGGGGACACATGACAATACTCACATGTAACAAACATGGGCTTGCCTTTTGTTTCCTCTCTCCAATGCACTCCTTCTTCTTATCCTCTTCCACACCCCCATACATATATATTTAAACAAAAGGGTCGTCACTGGTTTTGTGGGCTAATTATTTTGAGGACCCCTTCTGTTGTGTTGAAATGCCCTTCAAATGAAGAGACACTAGTGCCCTACCATGTTCTTTCTGAACCCAATCACCACAAGCTAGTTACCATCTCATATTCCAGACAACATACACTAATCGCTTGTCCAACAAATAGGGCACAATCTTGGGATTTCAATACAAACCACGAGCCTTGTCTCTCTCTTACTTCAATTTACATTGGTTTTACGAATTATTATTATCAATCACTAAATGCTCACGTGTCAATCACATAACTAGCCCAAACTTGATTGTAAATTTCATATATATAGATTTTATTTTATCAACATACATTTCATATATATAGATGACTTCAATCCTAACATTTTCTCGATCGTTATTGTCAAGCGCAATATATAATTATTAGCTTGTTCCAACTTATCAGGAAAACTCATTATTGCCCAACTCATCGTTACTTTTCACAAAAACCAATCAATTCGTTGTACATGTGATATCATTAATTATTATAAGATAGATGTTTGTTGTTTTGCGGAAAAATTCTATGCCATGTTATAATGTCGTGCGGATTCTTGTTTCATACTCAAAGTAGCTCTTATGACTTCTCTGATAAATGGTTTTATGATTCAAAATTGAGATGATCATAATTAGTAACTTGAGAAGTGAGTATTTGATCAAAAGGGTTCCTTTCATTGTGACCCGTCGACAACTGCATTATTGGAGAAACAGAATTGCCCATAAGATCAATCCATATATATACTTCCTTAAATTCTTTATTATTCATTGGATACTCCATCTCATTAATTAAAAACAACTAAATTGAAACTCTAGTATTTTGCTCGTATAACTACACCTAAAATATATTTTTTTGAAACACGGTTTTCCTAGAATTACAATTTCCTCACTCAACCATTTTCCACTAGATTCCGCTAACTTCAGTTAAAAATGGATTTATTTTCATTTTTAATTTCGTTGAAAATACCAAAATAGCCTCAGATGTATTTTAAATTTTCAAATCCTACCCTTTTAAATGCTTGTCAATTATGAGATTCATGAAGTTATCCTATTATACATTGTGGAGGGAGCGGGGACCATTACAAATGATTACTCCTAATGGTACTCTTCTTGTTGCATGTGAAATAAACGGGTGGAAACCAAGGGAGGAGTATAGGAGGCCAAGAACACAGAATCCAAAAGTGAATTACCTGACACCTGAATACATAAAAGATTTACGTCAAGCGAACTACAACAATGAGAACTTATTGAGGCCAGGTTCAGAGTTTAAATTGGTTGAGATTATTTCAAGTGACGAGGAGGAGGTTGGTGATAATGTTGGAGAGAATAATGAAGCAAAGGCTCAAACAAAGGAGGCAGAAACCGGTGAGGCTCAGACAATGGAGGCAGAAACTAGTGAGGCAGTAAATCCTGACGCTAGAAAATGTCGAGGATCAAGACAATGACACTGAAGATGATTCATCATCAGAAGATCATGATTTCGAGGTAAACGATTATGATGATTGGACAACTTACGGGGTGCTTTCCTCAGAATATGAAGATGATGAAGAGACAATGGATGAGGCATCGACTTAGTTCGAGGAGGTAAGGTTTGATGAACAAGGGCAGCGAATAATAGAAGATATTGAAGAGGAAATATTGCTAAATAACCTACAAAAATGAAAGGGAAGGAAAAAGCGAAAGAGACGGGAAAACCAAAAGAGAAGGGGAAAGTGAAAGAGACGGGAAATAGCAGTACGTGTGCTCAGTAGGTGATATGGACCATGGACAGTGATATGAAGACACCCGAACTTGGACTATATTCCACATTTGACGATGTGAGAGTGTTCCATGCAGTGTTAAAGCATTATGCAACTCACAAGTGGTTCAACTACATCTTCAGTGAAAATGAGAGGTTGAAGTTTGGGATCAAGTGCAGGGTGAAGGGGTGCCAAATTTGGTGTTGGTGTGGTAAGTTCAGAGGTGGCCCTATGATGAAGATCAAGAGGTTTACAGCAACACACACATGTGGGCGACCTAAAAATAACAAGAGGATCACCTCAGACTTCATAGCACAAATGTACTTACTGTTTTAAATACATTTGAATGCTTAATTTAATTTTTATTTTTTTATCGACAAGAAATAATTTTATTAAAACGAAAATAAAGACAATACAAGAAAGGAAAAAAATCACCCAAAAAGAATAAAAGAGCCCTCCTCCGCCTAACCAACTACATCTCGCGTCCCGATCGATCTTAGCGCCCGAACAATTTTCCAGAGCGAAGGACTCTAGGTCCAAGGTCCTGAGCCCCTTCTTCCCGAATCCTTCCTGCATTAGAGTCATACACATCCAGCTCTTCCATAAGAGGATGGGAGTCATGGATCCTTAACTGATCCAGTCTGATCACCGCAAGAGGTTCTATCATGACCGGTTCTTCTGAATCTACCCACTCTTGTCATGCGTCAGACATAGGAGGAAAGCATGAATCTCCCGATACTCCTTCTTGGGCCTTCTTAGGTTAAGGTGTCTCAATAATCTCGTAAAACCCGCTCTCTCCCTCTTCAGGGGTAAGGTTTTGCAAGATGGAATTTGGCAGTTCAATAGCAATCCCCTAACTCCAACCGGAGCCCCGCTCCCTTGCACTGTGAGAACAACATCCTTATACCTATTATGGTATCTATTCAAGTCCTGAACCTGCTCAGGCTCGGCTGCATCTTGCACCTTCCTCATCTGAACCTGCCCTGTTGTGTTCTTATCCTCTTTCCGAGCAATAATTGTCGTTCCTGGTTGAGCCTAATTATGCAAATCATTCTCTCCCTGGGTCTGTCACTCAGACTCGCTCGAATCCTGCACTGACCTTTGGGGAGCCTCTTCTTTGTGACCCGACATCTCCTCGTACTCTTCCCGAGTGCTTGTCGACTTTCACATATCATCCTCAGAATCCGCAGCCTCCCCCTCCCCTTAAGAAATCATCTTCAGCCAATAATGAAACCTTAGGTGTAGCTTTCGGACCTCCCATAGTTTGGGACCGGCTTCTTGCATCACCATGGACACCCCTGATTCAATCGGTCTTCTTCTCTAATTTTCATTATCGGCTCCATGTCTCCTAATTGTCCCAAATTCGGGTCACACACATTCACAAAATTGCCTATTTCCCCTAATTGGCCTACTAAACCTTAAATTTGGTCTGATTTGGCCTAGAACGAACTGGCTTGCACCATGGACCTAGTCACTTATTAAATCAGTCTGAAAACCGATCCAATTGACCACCGCTAACAATCATTCTCCCATTCCTGGGTCGTTGCGTCTCCGGCCACCCTGGTATCCTTCTCCAATCCCCGTCTTCTTCTCCCGCAGGCGATTACTCTCCGTCCAGCCACCTCCCCCTCCTTTCGCGTCCATTCCAAGAGAGGTTGCATCTCCATGTTTCCCGATCAGGAGCTTCAGCAAGATTCTCTCCAGCCCCTTGGAGAGGCGCAAATATGTTGTAAAATGATGGAAGATGATCAATCCGACCATGGCTAAACTCTCTCCTTCTCATCGCGAGAAAAAACAATGCAAAAGGTACTCGCCGGAGCTTCGCTACAGTTCTGCCGGAAATCGCCTCCTAAAGAGAAAACATGGCTCATCACCACGAGATTTTAAATGCTATTGTATGCTGAACTAACAGTTTTAAATAACTATGGAGATTCATCGATGACATTAGAGGCACTCCGACCATGAAAAGAGGCACACAAAAGAATCTCATATCCCTACACTTAAATGTCACAATTGGGACTTCAACTCTATATATGTCTCTTCAGAAAGGCAAAGAGATACTATCAAGGGATCTCATAATGTAGTACAATCACCTCTATACATATGCCTACATGATCGAGAAATCCAACAATGGCAGCAAAGCTATTGTCGAGGTCGAGCACCTATTAAAACTAACTGAGATGATGATAATAGAAGGGTCGAGGGAAGGTTTCAGCAGATTTACATACACTATGCGGTGCAGAAGCAAGAGTTTCTTGCTGGAGGTCGTCCAAACGTCAAGATTGATGGATGTCATCTACGAGATAGATATGGAGGTCAGCTACTTGCTCCTGTTGGGTGGGATGCCAACGATAAAATGTTTTCGTTAGCATTCGTCGTTGTAGAGCAAGAGAACAAATAAACTTGGAAGTGGTTTCTCAAACAATTATTCGACGACTACGGGCCTAACGAACAAAAGGGGGTTGAGTTTTCATGTAAGACAAACATAAAATATTTATTTTGTTTATATTTTTTGTGTTATATTGGCAAGTATTTATGTTTTTTATGGTGTTAAATTTTAATTTTCTTCACTACTTTAACAGAGTTTGGTTGAGCTATTCAAACATTTATCACCTAAAGTGGAGCACCGCTTATTTATGCGATACTTGTTCGAGAACTTTTACCTCTCGCTCAAGTGTCCACCATTGAAGAAGATGTTATACATATTGTCGAACATTTTTTCGAGAACTTGTTGTTGTTCAAAGGTTATATAAATTTTGTTCACATGTATGTAATTTTGTGCACATGTCATGCCCAAATTTCATCGCAAAATATTGCACCAAACATTGTTATGCCAAAATTGCACCAAAAATTGTTATGCCAAAAAATTTTCACCAAACCTTGTTATGCTAAACAATTTTACCGAATCTCGTAATGCCAAAATTTTACAATTCGCAAATCTTAACAAAAAATCCTTAACACTTATAATAACTTAACACAAACCTTGTAATGCCAAAATTTATCCCATCAACAAAAAATCTGATAACACTGAAAACAAAACAAAACTTCACACATAAGATACTAACTTAACACTGAATATAAAATATTTTACACAAATCATGATGAAAATAAAAAATACATTACAAAAATTCTCATGAACACACATATTCAATCACACAATTTCCAAATATCATTACATTTCATACTATCTAAATGCTAATAAACCTATTACAAACAAACAAATAATTAAAATCTTCATTAACACTCAATTCTATCTTCTCAATCCTTCTAATTCTTTTTGTATTTGACACAGTTGGCCTCCAACCTTGCCTTCTCTTCACCGCCTCTTCGAATAACGACATCTATGGCCTTCACCCTTTGGTACAAACCTGGTACCAATCTTCTCCATATGCACATTAACCATTGAAAAAATTTGCATTTCAACCCACACTGTACAACTAAAAGACACTATTCAAATCAAATTATGGAAAAACATGTATGAATTATCCATAATGAATGTAATTAACCAATATATTTTCATCGACTATTCAACAATTTCAAACCCCTAAAACCAAACTACAACCCCTAATTTTTAAAAATTAGAACCCATAACCCAAAACCAAAAATTTGGGAACACAACCAATAATCCCTTACGAATCTACAAAAATTCATCGATAATTCGATATGACCAGTTAAAATAATGGCCAGAAGTACCAATAAAATTTCGAGCTTCAACTCAGGGTATGATGCCCAATAAATCGATGCCCAAGATTCGCGACAGTCCAGGATGTTCTCGTCGGAGCTCTCATGCCGTAATTACACCGGACGTCTTCTCCATCATCGACTTGAGCAGCTTCAAATGTTCTGGTATATACTTAAAGTATGTGAAGATAGATAAATGATAGTTTGGTCGGTATATAATAGGGATAATCTCAGCTAGCTACAACTAATTTGACACCATTCTCACATAACTACACCTAACATATTTTTTCTTCTGAAAACCA
>JAYMTP010004839.1:0-14280 GCA_036897365.1 Geranium brycei
CCACTTCCCTTTTGGATTCAAAATAAATGTACACCTCTTTTTTCGTGTAAAAAAAGTCCAGGAATAAACTTTTAGTTAAATTTTAATTGAACCCATTTCAAAAGAAGAAGGTCAAGACATACACGTAACATTATATCAATAAAAACAAACTTATCGGAATAAAAGACAATTTTAAAATATTATTTTATCTTCAAAGATTTATTTTATTAAATAATCAACTATAGAATGTTATTAAAGTGAAAAATACTATATAGGGTATAAGTTAATAACCATGTTAATTTATTAGATTGATAAAATAAGTAGCTGAGATTAAAATACGTCACTAATAATATATAACTTTAATTAATTTAATTTTATTAAAATTATATATGTTTTCCCAAACAAAATTTAATTTCAGTTATATATTTTGTAAGTAATTCCCATCAACTATCTTTGAAAGATACATAATTTTTGAAAATAGACTAAGCTTTGCTGACCAGTAATTAATTCATTTTCTACTTTTACTTTTATGGTGAAAAAGGGAAAAGGAAAAAAAGAGTAAATAGTAACTCATTAGATATTGTAAGAGTCACAGTACAGAAACAGAGTCAAGGGTCAACGAGAAGGAGCCACAAAAGGACAATTCAGTCAATTTACTCATTGCAACCAACCAATATATATTCCCGTAATTAACCGACACATTGGAGGGTGTTTTCGTCCTGCCGCCAAAAAAACCGCAGCGAAAACAAAACACATCTTTGACCGTCCGTCGTACCAATTTCCTTTTATATTTTATTTTGTATAAATTTGGGGGCTGAGTTCAGTTTTCGTTCCGCGAATTTTCTCGACGATTCTCATCGATTTTCCCTCACTCTCTCCAGCCAAACACCGCCAAACGGGAGGGAAAATTGGGTGGAAGCACAAAAATCTCAATAAATTCGTCGCTATCAGATTCAGATACTCTATCATCACCAAGAGGATTTTTTTCATTTTTATTTGATTCTTCATTTTTTTATTTGAAAATCAATCAGTTCCTGATTCTGATTCTTCATCATCACTATCGGATTTTGATCTCTCTCTCTGATTCTGTAATCAAGACGAGAGCTTTTAGTGCGCGCACTAATTGCGAAAGCTTTAAAGTAGAGGACTCTGGTCGGCTCAACGGCCGAGATCTCCTCGTCCTTCAGATCGTACGGCTAGGGCTCCTCTGTCAGCCTCCTCCTCCTCTACATCTCTACGTAAGTGTATACACAATGCTTATATAGTTATATCTATATATATCTCTCTCAACCCACCCTTTTTACTTTATATCTCTCTTTATATGTATGTGTAAAGACATGGGTTGTGGTTGATTTTCAGAATTTGCGTCTTCTTCTATTCTCAATCGCCATTTCTGAATCTGGGTTTTTGAAGCATTTGGAGACTGTATGTTTACTTATTTTTGCTTTGGTTGATGATTAAAAGCATGTTGTTTTTCTCCAGGCATCTTTAGGTGCCTTTTGCTGTCATTTCATAGCTTTTGAGTGATTTTTGGTTTGGTGCAATGATTTGATTTTGAAAATGGGCAATATCGTGATGGGTCCTTTTTGAATTTTGTTGCCACATACAGTCCTCTCTCTGTTTTTTATGATTATGTGTGTGAATAATAGTTTCCTTGTTTGGGATTAGTGTAAGCTCAAATGGGTTACTTTTTTTTCAAATAAAACAGTTAGGGGGTGTTGTAGAGAAACATTGATTTGATTGAGTTGATTTGAGTGTTCACTGTTTGGTGATATATTTGATTGGGATGGTAGTTAGAGAGTTATGTAGTGGGGGTGCAGTGTGAGCTTGGATTTTGGATTGGTCGTAATGGGTTTATGAGTTTCTCTCATCTGCATGTTGATTGGATTTTGTGGTGATTCATTGTTATTCTCTTCTTTTTTACTGAATGGGTGTTAATTCTCAAAAGAAAATTTTCTCATTGTTCACAAACTGTTGAATTATTTGTGGGGTTTTGAAGTCTGGGAAGTTTGTAATAGTTCAATCTGTATGCTTGAATATGAGATTTGGGTAGTTAATTTAGGTAAAGTCTGGTTACATGGTGTGTTCTTTATTTATGCATTGGTTTTGAATATTCAATCTTGGGCTGAATTGTTGTTGAGAGTTGTCACTAGCTATAAATTTGAGGTTAGTTATGGCTTAGGGGTAGCTTTTGACGATAAAATGTCTGCATGTGTTACAATTAGGTACAAATTTGACTGAAAATCTGATCTTTGATTAGTGATGGTTTGGACAGCCTAGAAATTTATGTTCTTATATGTGGTCTCATGCTGGTAGTGGTTTTGTTTTCAGCTAGATGGAGGTTAGTTATGGTCTTATACTTGGGAATTGGGATTATACGGCTGTTCCTCTTGGCTTATTCCTAGTCTATTTTGTGGAAGATTGTAGTGTCAATGTGGGAACTGGGTCTTCTTGTTGTATGGTAATAGAATAGTGTCAAATATCACTTCCAGAGTAACCTATAGGGACCCTGTTGTATGTAGGATAGGCTGGCTGGTTTTCATGATTGTTGAGATTTCTTAGATCCTTTGTTGTGGCCTTTAACTTTTAGTGCTTATTTGGTAGTCTCAAGGGAGTTGAGTGGGAACATTGTGTTATTTCAGTACTGTTGGGATCTGTCTTCAGCCAGCCCATTTATGAGTTTGGATTGATGTATAATTAAAAAGCACCTCTCAGTATCATTTTTGACTTTTTAAAGTTTTAATTATGTTATTATACTATCAGGCATGAAGGAACTTCTACCTCACACGAGATTTTTTCCATGAATTTTTTCCACGTTTGTGATTAGTGACATGTCAATAAAGTGTTACAGTAAAACTTGGGTAATGCTTTTCTAAGTTCAGCTACCAATATATTTAACATTTGTTGTTGCCACATCAATGGTGAAACTCTTTTGTTGTCCCCCTTTAATCTTCTTGTCGAGACTTCTAATGGGGCAGGCACTAATTTATTCTGGTTTGTTAGCATTGATATTATAGAAGGGGTCATATAAAGTTCATCTCCATTAATACTCTATATGTTACTGTACCAAGGCAAGCCTGTATAATAGTGACATGTCACTTGGTGTGTGGTGGTATGTTGCCTCTCCCTAAAGCAATTTCTCCCACCACTAGTGCCCTGATTGACATATATCAACTAATTTGGCGTGGGTTTTTGTTAGTTATTCCTTGTTATTTAGTGTGAATGTTGATCTAGATATGCTTTTGTTTTGTTCATTTACACTTATACTTTCTCTTCATTTTCTTATTTCTTGCTTTCCAGTGACGGATTTGTATCTTTTGAATTGAAGGCCTATGGATTCTAATGGTCATAGGAAAGTGAAGAGAAAGGATCAACAAAGTAGAGAAAATGGTGATGTCAGCATATCAGGTTCTGGCGACGAGCTCGATCCATGGACAGCATGGGCATATAAACCTCATACCATTTCACTGTTACTTATTGGTGCATGTTTTTTGATGTGAGTATACTGCTGATGACTTTTGGTATTTTGGTCTGTCATATTGTTTAATTGATCGGTGGTTCATCTCTAACCAATTATTTACTTCTATTTGGCAATTTTGTTTGTAAAGTTTCTGCCAAAGCTGTCATTTATGCATCTCACTTTTCTGTGTGGATTCCTGTATCAGTTGGGCAAGTGGAGCACTTGATCCTGAAAATAGTTCATCAGGTGATGTTATTACTTCTGTAAAAAGGTATGTTCTGTTTTACACATATATGCGATGATGCTCATTTGAAAGATTTTGTTACTAGTTTGACATATTGTGGTATACCTCATGTTCATGGCTTCTCATAGGGGTGTATGGGCAATGGTTGCAGTTTTTCTTGCTTACTGCTTGCTGCAAGCCCCGTCTACGTAAGTCGATCAGTTACTCCTTCCTCTGATTATGTTGGTTTCCTATATTCTTTCACAATTTAAATGCATAATTACTGGATAGTAAGTAAATACTGCAATTCTTATTCTTCACCTTTGAACCATATGGCTCTCGGATGAAGTACTATTTAGAAATTTTGTTATTTTTTGTATATATTTAATATTCACATGTATACAACTTATAAGTTAATTTGAGATATTTATCTAGGTTTATATATTTTCTTTCAGGGTCCTTATCAGGCCACATCCTGCTATTTGGCGACTGGTTCATGGATTGGCTGTCATCTACCTCGTCGCGCTCACATTTTTGCTTTTCCAGGTTAATTTCCCTCCCCCCTTCTCTGCTCGCTTATTTACTAGTAAACTAGCTACTCTATTTATGGGGGACTTGATCCTTACCAGAGGTAATGTGTGGATGCTTTTGCATATGATCAATTATTTACATTTTAATTTTCTCCTATCTCTCTCTCGATACTTGATTTTTCATGCCATTAGAAAGAGCTTGAATTTTGTTGCACGTAATGCTATGGAAGCTGTTCTTCTTTGAATGTGAATGTTTCTTTGAATGCAATCTTTTTTACTTAGAAAATTGGTTGCTGATAGTGGTTTGTCATTGTCTTCCAGCAACGTGTTGATGCTAGGCAGTTTATGAAGTTTCTCCATCCAGATCTTGGTGTTGGTAATTTTTCTTGGTGCCATATACGGTTATTTCACATAATGGCTGGGATTAGTTCATTGGCATATTTTATACTTTACTCAAGATTAGGATTAATGCTATTTACTAAGCAACCGTCAATATTTATCCTTCCGCACATGTAAGATCTTCCACTATCTGTTTCATGCAGAACTTCCTGAAAGATCATATGGAGCTGATTGCCGCCTTTATGTGCCTGAAAATCCTACGAACAGGTTTAAGAACATTTATGTATGATTTCTTTCGAGATCTATTTACTTCATTTATTTATATATTTAGGGTGCAGTCTGATGAGTTTAGTTCTTTGCAGGAAACACTATTTGATGAATTTGTTGTCGCTCACATCTTCGGATGGTGGGGAAAGGCTATAATGATCCGTAATCAGCCCCTTCTATGGGTTCTTTCAATTGGATTTGAATTGATGGAGGTTGTCAAACCTAAATTACACGCTCATATTCATATGGTCAGACATATTGTTTTGTTTTTTTATTTAAGATTTATTGTCATTGTTTCAGCTTACATTCCGCCACATGTTACCGAACTTCAATGAGTGCTGGTGGGACAGCATTGTTCTTGATATTCTTATCTGCAATTGGTTCGGTGAGATTTCTTAGTTCAAATTGCTTGATTTTCTTCATTAAGTTGCACTTAGTCTCATCAATATTCTTATCATGACAATTTTATTTGGTCGATTTTGCAGGCATCTGGGCCGGGATGTATACTGTGAGGTACTTTGATGGAAGAACATACGAGTGGGTTGGCATAAGCAGGCAGCCGAATATTTTAGGCAGAGTATGTTGTGAACCTATTCTGAATTACCACATGAATATCATTCTTGTTATGTTTCCCGCCTTATATTTTTTCCTTACCGTTTCAGGTGAAGCGAACATTGGGGCAATTTACGCCCGCACATTGGGATAAGGACGAGTGGCACCCATTGCTCGGTCCATGGCGTTTTATTCAAGTTCTCACTCTATGTATCATCTTTTTGACGGTGGAGCTCAACACATTCTTTCTCAAGTTTTGCCTTTGGGTTCCTCCTCGGAATCCAGTGATAATATACAGGTTGATTTTATGGTGGTTAATCGCAATACCAACTATCCGCGAGTACAATTCTTATCTTCAAGACAGGTACTCTCTCTCCCTCTCTCTGGGCTATTCAGGTGAAAACCTTTTATTACAGTGCAAACTAAGAACCCTTTCCGATAAAACACATCAACTTCATGTTCACCGAAATTTTATATTTTTCACAAAATTGGGGTATAGTCTTAGGCCTCTATTTTGTCAATCCAGCTGCTGAGATTGGTTCTTAGTTTTCTGTTTGCACCACACTAATGGTTTTCACTTGAGTAATCCCGTTAATTTGTGTGTATACACACATGTAGTTTGACTTGACTAACTTACTGCGATGATCTTCAGAAAACCCGTAAAAAAGGTTGGAGCGTTTTGCTGGCTTTCTCTTGCGATCTGCATCGTTGAGCTTCTAATTTGCATCAAGTTTGGACACGGTGAGTTCTCAGATTCGTTTTCTTGTCAATATTATTCAAGGCAAATGGCAAAATGTGTTGTATACTATCACACTTTTGCAAGAGGGTGTTGTATACTTTAATAATGATCAAAATGTGCCGTGAACTTTGATTTTTGTGCAAAACGTTTGAATTTGTACAAAAATGCCCTTAAAATTAAGAATTATTTATAAGAAAAATAAATTTCAAAAGTTTTTCTCAAAATATTTTTAAACTAAAATTTGTAAATTAACTTTTTAGTCAAATTATTTTATAAAAATCTTAATGTGCAATTTCGTCATTTTTGTACAAATGTACACATTCTGCACAAAAATCGAAGTTCACGTCATTTTTTTGCCATTAACAAAGTACACAACACCCTCTTGCAAAAGTGTGATAGCATACAACACCATTTTTCCTATTATTTAAGTTGCTATTCTACATGAACAGACATATTTATGCACCTAATTTTTTTTGTACCAGGTCTGTATCCCAAGACAATGCCTCTATGGTTGGTTCTGTTCTGGTCATCCGTTGGAGTTGGACTTCTACTATTCCTGATCGTTTGGTCATGGCAGCTCCAACGGAGTATTATGAGGAAGCAGCTATGATTCTCTGCCATTGCAGCAAATTATTCTTTGATTCCTTCCCGTAATGTTACGGGTATTTGTCCGTTGTCGTATATACTTCATAAAATTGTAAATGCATACTCTGCTAGGTTAGTATTGGATCACAGTTTCTCTACCGGAGTTAATGTCATTGTTACAAGTTACTAGATTTCCATTATTTCGGAACTTTATAACTGCGGAATTTATCTTCTGAGTATCGAGTTATTGTTCGTATGTGTTTCTCGTTCTAGTTATGGTCGTTTAAGATAAAACCAAGTGGATTGACAAGAAATAATGTTGACAATGAGTAGATACGTCAGGTTGAGATGTTCTTGACATGTTCTGATTCGTACTATTCTGGATTTTGATTTTAACCCGTTATTAGAGTCACGTTCATTTTAGGCCTTGAAAGAGGTGGAACCAGAATGAATGCTGAAAAATCCATGGATGTATGGACAAGGGAGGATCAATTTGGTAAGTCCCGTGTTTTATACTATTCAGTTCTGTTGTTTACTATGTTGCTGTTTTTTCTTCCATATTGTTCTGCCTCTGACGATCTCTTCATTTGCTTTTTGTCCGTTGGCTTGGAGAAGATGTGTATACCTCAACGGTCCCTTGCTTTCGAGAAACTTGGATGTCAAGGCAAACCCGTTGAGGTTGCTAGCGTCTCGTAGTATATGATCCTTGTCAGGCTCACAGAGTGACTGAACGACGTCTGAGCTCCCACATTCTCTTCTGTACTCGAGCTCGATGCCAGCGAGCTGGTGAGACTCCAGAACTTGATCCGGGATCGTCTGTTGAGGAAATTACAGGTGATTTAGAATTTTCTACAGATTCAAGATTTGACTTCTTGTTTTTTTTGTACTCATTTACCTCGAGCATCCATTTGACGTACTTAACATTGTTTACGTGATGGTTCATGTCTAGATCACTCCTCTTTGGCTGCACATTAAAAGAATTTTCAGTAATATATATATGTGTGTGTGTGTGTGTGTGTGTGTGTGTGTGTATCAGTAATTGAAGGTTTTTGTTTCTTTTTCATCTGTTTCAGGAACTGGTTGAAGATTGTTTTTCGTCACCTTCAAGTCAGAGATGACATATTTGGCTTTGGTGTCCAACTTGATGATCTTCTCGAGTGCGTCCTCTTTGATCGCTTGCTTATTGATGAACCAAGGTGAGATCTCGGCCCTTACTTCTTCTGGCATCTTTGAGAGGCGCCTTGTCTTGTCGTTCATCATCACCCATGTACTGTTTAATCATAGTTCAATATAGTTCTATAAACATTAGTATAATGAAGGATTGGGTTTTGAATGGAAATGATCGGGAAATGGATTTACCTGGTGGCACGGGCAAAAACATGGCCCGTTGCTTGACTCCTTATCAGCCAGTCTCGCCTCATTCCATTCTTCCCCGATGCTCCGACCCATGTTTCAACTTCCACAACCTCTCCCCTGCGTAGTCAAGTTCTGAGTTTCTAATCGTTCTTTGGTTCATCTTGGTACTATAGGCTTGATAGGTGAATTTTTCTACTTATCTCCATATTGTTCCGTTAGGACAGAACATAGATTCCTTTGTTTTGTTACTTACTTCCAAGGTTTTGACAAATCCTAGGAACATTTTTGTTTTGTTTTGTTTGGTTTGGTGAATTATTACAGCTCTTTGAGACAATGTTGTAAAACCCCCCCTACTTCAATTAATTCCCCGACTAGTCCTCGATTAATCCTCTATAATTTTTTATTAATCTTGTAATCTGATTTATTTTCCGACTAATCCTCGATTAGTCTCTCGGGAATTGGTCTCTAGAAGGTCTCTCCGACCGACTAGCGCCTAGTGTTTTTTACAACACTGCTTTGAGAGCATGCTTGATGTTTTTGTTTTAATTAGCAATGATTCGGGAAATTCTAATATATTTTGTCTGTACCAGATTGGATAGTGATCGATCTGAACTTGCATTCTGGACACAACCCAGATGAGATTGTTTCTCATCATGCCATGAGTGGCTCCGAATCCGTTGCTGAGGAGTCCGGACATCCATACATGGTTCAACGCCGTCTCCTGCATCAAACGCTTGTCTATATCAGAATCATCCTAGGATTGAAGACCAAAACTCAAATTCCATACCTGGAGAAGGTTAAGGATGCTTTCCAGTGTTGCTGTCTTGTCTGGACCGACTTCATAGGACCTAACAACGACAGTCTGCCTGTAGCCGACCCCGCCCTCCACGATCAGCCCCTGGCGATGAGGGTCGACAAACTGCTTTGTCGTTGGGATGTTCTGGCGCGTCTGGATCTTCTCGTCCAGGACAGGCCCTGGAGCAACAAGAGTCAACGTTGACCCGAACTTGGACGCTGCGCCGTTGCTAGAGGAAATGATCTTGATGATGTCGGGATTGAGATTCTGATGACATGAACGTGTGATGAGGTACGAGGTTCTGGTGGTGACATGGGAGAGGTTGAGAGTGCTGAGGACAGCCATGTGATGTGTTGGTCGTGGAGTGCCAAAAGATTGGAACAGAAGATAGGCGCTGATATGGTTATATATGTCAAATGCCGGAGACACCGAAGGAGGAGAATTGAGTTCAGACAATGTGTACGAGAGAGAAGCTGGTTGTTTTTCTTTGGGAAATAAGGTATGGTGTCCTAGTAAGCATCGGAGCCGATGTTTGGACAAAATGGTCAATTGCTTACGGTGTGTATAGTACAAAGAGGGCTTTAGTGTTGGTTTCTTGGTACTCACATTTTGGGTACTTGGAGCTATGTGTTTTCGATGAAGCCAAGGTTTTCGTTTAAAACAAATGTAGAGATCTTTGGTAGCAATGCTATAACACAAGTTGAAAGTCCACAACAAGTTTTTCATGTCACTCAATTTGTTGGTTTCAATATGGTGTTAGCACTGACCTACTGTCCGATTAATTTTTAGCTAATATTGACATGTCAGATTAGTTTGCAATTAATTATTTGTTAATTTCTAACTGATCTTCAGAGGGTCCTCTCCTCAGCCTAGCATTTTCTTTAACACCATATGTTGATTTAATTATTGATTAATTTTTTAACTAATCTCCAATTAATCCTCAAATTCAATTAATTTCCCATTCAACATGAACCATGAAGAAAACTAGTTTGACGAAAAAAAGTGAATGGATACATGAAAAGCCAAAAAGAGTGAATCAGGTTTGTGTTCGATTTCCATAGCAATTACTGCCAATTGCAATCAAATTGAAATTGACAAAGTGAAGTTGACAACATGAAAAGACAAACATATATCAGTTCTAACCATCAAAGTTGATATGCTGATGAAACCTCTACAATTGTATTTTTCAATGCTACTAGGAATGGAAACAAGGTAAAAATAAGGTTTAGCCCGACTCAGAATCTGAAGAACACAGTGAGACAACAAGTACTTTAATCACACTTCACTTTCTTCAAAACAAAAATATAAATAAAAGTCATCGGAGGTTTCTATGCCAATCTTGCATTTCAATTCATGTCTTGTTTTGCATCAATGCACAAAAACAAATACTCAGTAAATAATGTTGCACAAACTTATGGATAACAAAAAGTCTCTGCAATAATAGTATATTTCTTGAACTGGCAGAAGCTTAAAAGACTATATAGCTTCACATAGAATGCACCAAAAGTCACTGGCAATTCAGTGAGCAACTGATATTTCAGAAATATCATTTGCAGAAATAGTCAAATGTTTTGTTGCCTAAACTAAAATAACAAGTAATAATCTTACAGTTGTATACAAAGGAAGAAAACAATCTTGACCTTCCAAGATTATTAAAAGAATGTGCTAATTCAATATGATTCTCTCAGAAATTTATTTGACAACAATGTAATTGTGTTGTATATGTCATGCTAACTCTTTGTGGCGTAAATCAGCTTCTTACACAAAAAAATTCAATTTTCCGAGCAACAAACGAGCTACTAGAATTACTCATTTGCAGCAAGAAATGGAAAAAGAAATTGAGGTAAATACTGGATTTCTGACCTTTTGAGTTACCGAGCTCACCGAACAGCAGCCCCGTCCTTGAAATCATCTGTGACACATAATTAAACAATGAATCAGTGTCAAGGCACGGAAATACGGAACCATACTTTGTTGGAAAAAGGAAAAATTGCAAAAACTATATATGTATTATACTAGTTTTGCAATTCCTATCCTTTGTCTAACTTCTATTGCAATTCATATCCTTCATGTTGTATTTTGTAGCACATTCTTAAATTTGTTCAAAATGACGATTTTTCCCTTCAAATCAAAAAGAAATTCTTAAAACATACAATTTTGTCTCTTACAGTTAATCTTAATTAAATTTTTCAAAAAAATTGTAAAATAAATTTATTAAGCTTTTCAAAAAAATTAACAGTCTTTTTTGAAAAAATTAATAAGAAACCATACCAGGATTAATTTTAAAAGAAAAATTGTGTCAATTTTTCAAAAAAATTAAAAACTCAACATATTTTTGACAAAAATAATTACAGTTATATTAAGTTTTAATAGAAAAAAATAAATATAAACTTTTTTATCATACGTTAAATTTCTTTTCAATTTTAAGGGTAAAATTGTCATCTTTAAACAAATTGATAGAATGTGCTACAAAATACAAGATGAATGATAGGAATTGCAATAAAAATTAGACAAGGATAGGAATTGCAAAACTAGTATAATAGAATAATACACAGTTAGTTTTTTGTAATTTACCCTTGGAAAAACATGAAAGTAACAAAATCTTACTTGCTTGATCGCCCAAAGGAATTTACCAAGTTAATATTCGAGTGACAGTTGATCAGCTGTGACTTCTCTTAATTTCTCTCGCTAATCACCAGAGAAACCCGGAGAATTTTTTCAAGTCTTTCAACTGTCATTTTCTTCCCGATCTGTGATTAAACTCTCAAGGAACCGGACTGCCTGCTGTTTACAGTCTCCGTCTAGCTGCCTCAACAATATTTTGTGTATAAAAGAATCGGGCCGAACCCCTCTACGCAGCATCTGTTCATACAATCTCAACGCCGCCTCCCAATTCCCACAATTGCAATGCTTGTTCATGAAAATAGTATACGTAAACTTATTAGGAACTACTCCTTCTTCCACCATCTTGTCAAACAGATTGTAGGCCTCGCTTATTCTCCCGTCTTTGCAAAGACCGTTTATCAGGGCGTTGTAGGTGAACAAATTTGGAAGCACACCCTTCACCCGCATAGCTAAAAAGTACTTGAACGCCAGCTCCAGCCTCCCGCTGCTCGCGTGTGAATGGATCAAAATCGTGTATGTCACAACTGAAGGGCACACGCCCTTGCTCGCCATGTTAGCGAATAGCTCCCTCGCTTTGCCGAGGTGTCCGCGTTGCAACTGCGCTTGGATTATGCTGGTATACGTTATGCAGTCGGGGGCGAGACCGTCGTCAGCCATTTTCTGCAATAACTCGTGTACCTCTCCCATATCGCCCGTTTCACATAGCCCGTGTATGAAAACGTTGTACGTGACCAAATGGGGCGTCGAATCGATTTTCAGCATCTCTTCCTCCATGTGCAGTGCTCGGGATGTATCGCCAAATCTGAGTTCAGCCACGATCATGGCAGTGTAGGCGTGGCGATCTGGCTTCAGCCCGGAACTCAACATTTCAGAGAAGAATCGCTTGGCCATTGATAAGCTTCCCACTTTGCAAGACCCGTGCACAAGGCTTGTGTAGGTGAAAAGGTCGGGATGAAGCCCTTCCTTGACCATCGCTTCTTTCAGCAGCTCTGCAGCCTCCAAGTCCTCCGATTTGCAAAACCCATCGATAAGTGTATTGTATGTGATACTATTAGGGGCGATACTTTTACACCTCAACTCATTGAACAAGAGAAAAGCCTCGCGCATGTTCCCATCCCTACAATACCCACATATCAAAGAGTTGTATGTAACTAAATTTGGAGTCACATTCTTCTCCAACATTTCATCAAAATATTGCTTAGCATCAGCCATCCTTCCGCACTTGGAAAACCCATCAATGATCGAACTGAAAGTCACCACATCGGGAGTCACTCCTCTAACCTCCATCTCATCCCGAAGCGCCAACGCCTCATTGAGCATTCCCTTCTTGCAGTACCCACTAATCAAAGGCGTGTAAGTATATGATGAAAGTCGCAAACCCAACTCAACCATGTCACCAATCAGCTCCTTCGCCTTCTCTACCTTCCCTTTCTTCGACAACCCGTTGACCATCACATTGAAGGTGTCCTCATCGGGGTCGCACCCTCGACATTGCATTTCCGTCACGAGGCTGAGCGCTTGCTTTATCTTCCCCTCCTTGCAATACGTATCCAACAAGGTGTTGTAGGTAACGATCGTTGGCTCGATCCCAAACTCCACCATCACTCTATAAACCTCTGTCGCCTTATCAACAAGACGTCTCTTTCTCAGCAACTTGAGAATCCTATTACAGTTCTTGACAAAAGGCAGCAACCCTTTTCCACGCATTCTATCGAAAAGGCACAAGCAATTCTCAATCATCGATTTCTTTGCATAAACCCATAGCAACACATTCAACATACGAATCGAATAACTCAAACTCGAGCCCTTAGACCTATCAATCAGAATGTCAGCAACAATTCGATCCAAATCAGCACTAATCACGTACTCCATCACAGCATTACACAGCTCAATGTCCCTGGTTTGAGCAGTGATTTCAAGGATCTCGCAGTAGACGAACCCAGAAGGCCTAAACTCGGGTCGGCGCTGGACCCATTCGAAGAAGCGGTAGGCGATCCTGGGTCTGCCGCGAATCGAATCGAGGACTCGAATCAGCAAGTCGGGATCGACGACGACGTCGCGGAACTTGGCATAGCAGAAATCGCCGGAGCAATCGTCGACGGTCTCGTAGATGAGGTTTTTGAAATGGGTCGAGGAGTGAGCAGAAGCAGAACACGAAGATGCGGAGAATAGGAGGCGTACCTTGAAAAAGGAGGAGGAGCGATTAACAGAGGAAGCTAAGGCTTTTGAAGCTCTCGCGCAGAGGGTCATCGATGAGCGGAGGAGGTAAAGTCATGCGTTTGGGCTCTGGTTCGAACTCTCTCGATTAGGGTTCTGGGATTTGGCGGCGGAGGAGGTTCCCGATGAACTGGGTTCTTGGTTCAGCCTCGCCGCCACAAAAAAACTTCGTCTTTTTCTTCTACCGCAGAACAAGAGTCACTGCAACAGAGGCTTTGCTTCTCTGGATCTTCTCAACTCGGGTCGGGTCTGAGAACAAAACCGCCTCTTTTTTTATTTTGATTTCCCCAAAATTAACCGAACCAGTCTGAAAAATAATCGAATCGAATTTGTTCGGTTTCAAAATTGGATAGAACCGAAACTCTACGATTTGGTTTCAATTTATAAAATGAAAATCGATAAAAAATCAACTGTTTTGGACACGCGACTCATTTTAAATTATTGTTTTTTATTAATTGGGCCTAAAAACATTGGAACAAAAATAAAAGGTCAAAATCAGCCCAAAACGTGAGAATTTCAGTTCAAAGAAAATCCTACAGATAAGTTTAATAATAAGTCCAAACGGTTTAAAATGTAAGAATTTCAAAAAACTCAAATCATAACAAAGTGAAC
>JAYMTP010004840.1:0-14278 GCA_036897365.1 Geranium brycei
ACATAATTTATTTTTGCAATCAGTTTTTGTGTACAATATGTTATTTTTTAATGTTATGGACGGGCTGGACTAACCCGAAACCCGTCCAGGCTCAACCCGCCCACTTATCCAGCAGACAACACTCTTCATGGGCCGGGAATGGATATGAAAATGGTCAACCCGCTGAGTTCGGGTTGTGTCCAAAATTAAGTCACGGACTGTCCAACCCAACCTATGCTCACCCCTACTAATAGGATAGACTTTTTTTGTTGTTGTGAAACTTATCCTAAAAATGAAAAGTTGGCACTATCACTATGCATGAGAAATAGACGTTGAGCAAGTCTAAAATTCTTCATCTTGTTCAATTAATTTTTAATTATTCCTCAATTAATCTTTTATAGTTTATAATTAATTCTTCAATCTGGTTTATTTTCTCATTAGTTTATGATTAATTCTTAAAAGACCTTCCTCATCCAACTAACCCCTAAGGATTTTTAGAACACTGACCATGAGTAGCAGTGCTCCAAAGGTAAAGCATCCACTCATAGATAAGCTAGCAAATTTGAGATCCCTTCCAGCCTGCAAGAGAAATAAAGATACAAAGTCTGTTATTGCATTATAATCCATTGGACTGTTGGCTATTAGAACATGGTTAAAAAAGCTACAAGAGAATGAAAATTACTTAAATGAGGGTAATTTTATAGTGTTAGAACATGGTTAAAGTTAGAAGTAAGGATGAAAAGCATCTCTAAACTAGACGAGATCCAGTATCGCCAATCTGATAGTGTAGTGGAGGGGATCGCCCAACTCGCCCCATTATTATTACTAAAAGAGGCAAAATATCGAAATCTGACTGTGACCCAGTATTCCAAATCCGACAAATTAGGAGACGGGGTTTATTAAACTCGTCTTGTTGCCATCCCTAATTATAATAATAGTGAAAATTACTTAAAAACTCTTATCATCTAATCAAACACTTATCCCCCTATTATGCAAAAACAAGAATTTGTTGGGGCAGAGCTACTAAGAATTTTGTTCTTTTGATAGAGATAATAATTTGAGTATGATAAAACATACCAGCAATGTTCCTTCAAGCCCAAGAGTGCAGGGTGTCACAGCCAAGGCAATGAAGTATGGAATTAACACTTTGTGCATCTGCATGACAAAAAAAATTGATGAATCAAGAAGATTCAGGTGCTTAATTTGAATAGAATACATTTATCATGTTTCATGGAAGAAATAGAAATAAACAAAATAAAGATAATGATGATCAAGACAGAGACAGAGACTAGAAGATTGTGTTGTTCATGGTTTGTTTTTGAGTCGGTTCGGTTTGGTTTTAAATTGAACGGATGAAATTCGGTTCAGTTTTGAGCATATTGATTTTCAGTTCGGCTTTGGTTGGATTTTCTTTAACCAATTTTCATGAAATTCTCTCATTTTGGATCAATTTTGACTTATTTGTTGCTGACCCAATTAATAAGAATCGACTACTTAAAATGAGCTGTGTGTCTAAATAGATAGATTTTTGGTTCGATTTTATCGGTTCTCATTTTATAACCGAAATTGAAATGGAGTTTCAGTTCGGTTTGTATTTGAACCAAATCAATTTGGTTATTCTTCATTAAGCTATTTTTTTAGTCAGTTCGGATCGAGCACTTATTTTTTGGCACCCCTACCAGAAGATCTAGATATACATCTGAGAAATTTCAAGGATTTTCTTCTCCTGCTATGGGTGGAAACTCTAGGGTGGTTAGGGCGGGTTTAGAGTGGATTTAGTAATCTCTTATTCGTATTCCGTCATGTCGTAAGGTTGGGTGTATTTTGTCTCTTTTATAGGAGTGGCAACGAGGCAATGTCTGACGGATTCTGTGATCTCTATCCTTTACTCATCAAATCGGAGACACCTGATCTCTCATCATATTCGAAGATTTTTGTCATCCAAAGAAACACCCTCATTTCACTAAACAATGGCATAAGTAGCTCAAATGATAGTAAAATTTCTCAAAAGACTAAGCAGAAGACATTTAATTACTAGAGAAAAGTTGGAAAATTCAAACCCACCTCCCCTATGACCTTCTGATCAGGTGAAAATATTTTAGGGAACAATCCTGTAAGTGATGCTCCAATAGTTCCTAATACAAATCCAAGTATGGTTCCAATAATCATAAGTGACTTCAGCAAGGTTCTGGCCTGTTTGACACCACAAAACTTTTCAGACACTTAACAAATAAGGAATTACATAAGAATAAAGTTGATAAAAGAAATAATTGCAAAATTGAGTGGTGTAATATCTCACTTTTGTAAGGGAGTGTTGTATATTCGTTGCAAAAACATACATTTCCCAAGTTAATGACACCGTAAAAATGAATTGGAAATATAAATAAAATTACAAATTCAAACTAAATTAAATTAATAGATAAATTGTCCTCAGAAATAAACAAGAACTATATTTATTATTAAAGAATCACAATTTTTCTTTTATTTCGGAAGCAATTATGACATTTTGAAAATAAAACGGAGGTCACATAACTTGCACGTGACCCATTTTCCATCTGTTGAGAAGGAATTTGACAAATTATGCATAAATTGGATAATATACCGTTAGTTTTTGCAACCATCTCTCGACAAAATGGGTATGCAAATTAGAAATTTAGATCACTAACCTTTGACAAATTTCTGTTAACTCCATACATTAACTCGGGCATGAACGATTGTGCAGTTTGAGAGAGAGGTTCACCCCACATACTAAACATAGTGTACACTTGAATCATGACCTAGAGGTGAAACTGAGACGTTAGTATAAAATGAAAGTGTTGTAAAAGACGTTAGAGTTTAGACACTAGTCGGTCAGATATGACATCTGGGAACTAATAAGAGATTAATGAAATTTAAAATTTTTTACTTTAAATTTTTACTAAATAAGTTATTATATATGTATCAACATATGGATTATACTATATACAAATTATAGATATTTTACTATTTCTTACATTTATATATATATCCTTAAAATTAGAAATTATATTAATAAAAGTACCATGTGATATAAATTACTTTTGTTTGGATACATATTTTTAATTTAAAATATAAATTAAGTAAACCAGCTTAAATCCGCTTTGCCGATTTACAACACCTGGTTATATAAAATCGGGTTGACGTTCTAAAATTTACCGCAGTAAATGGGCATCCATTTTGAAGTGAACATGAAGAAGCAGCTAACTAATAAATACACAAGTAAAACAGACCTGGTGAGCAGCCACAATGTGTGTTCCCATAGATGTAGCAAAATATATCATGAGAGAGTAGAAAGACACCTAAAACATCAACAACAAAAATCATATGCAAGTAAATGATAGTACATAACATGGAAAATTGCAAAATATAGCGGTGAATTATTCAAATTATGTAAAGAAGAGCTGAAACCGAAAAAAAAATAAAACAATAAGTTCACATTTACTTTTTGTAAAAATTGAATAATTTACTATTATTTCTTACAATTTTCGTACATCAAAAAACACAGCTATTCAAGTAAGAAGAAGTGAACAAACCTTTGACACTATTGTTATGAATACTGGAGCAGCAATCCCAAATATACTCAGAAGTTCACCAATTGATGGAATAGATATTGAATATGCATTATATCCTTTTTCTTTAAGAGATTCCATCATCATATAAGCTGCAACAATCTAAAAATTAATGGTAAATTGTGGGGGAAGATTTCAAGGACAATGTGCAAATATATATTAGGCTATAGAGTATTTAATTATGGTTTGATTTTGAACCGAATCGGTCAAAAACCAAACTGATTATTTTGGTTCTTGAAAAATCATCGGAACCGATTATTTGGGTACTTAAAGAAATTAGAGCAGAAAACAGAATTGTTAGAATTCAATTTGGTTAACTATATTCGAACAAATTTTTATTAATTTTGCAACTTTTTTAGACCTAATTGTTGAAGATGCATGGCCTACAATGACTCAAATGATAGAATCGATTGGTTCCCCGTTCAGTTTGATTTTTTTGCTGGTCAACCTTTATAAACAGGAACCAAATCAATTCAAATTTGGTTTTCTATAACCGAAACAAATCGGTTTGATTCGGTTATTAATCTGTTCAGTTCGGGCCGGTTCGAGTATTTTCTTTAACAACCCTAGCAAGGTATATGTAATGTAACTAAGAAGTAATTTCAGCATACTTGTGATGCCATTGTTGCCCATGCTGCTCCAGCTATTCCATAGCCTAAGAATGTACATAAAACAATATCTCCAGTGCAATTTATGGCACTAGAAACTGCCAAAGCCTTCAAAGGTCCCCAAGAATCTTTCATTCCGAGACTGGAATATGCATACATAGAAAAAAAAAATCAAATTAGAAACTAAACTAACCAATTAATAACAGTATGGTTGCTCTTGCATAATAACTAATGAATATATGTATCAGCATCATGATAAATATTAATTTATAATTTATACTTATTTTTTTGAAAGGTATAATTTATAACTTATTAATTCTTTATTATTTTTAAGAATATGAATGTAATAAATATTAAACTATTTAATATTTTTATAATTATTTGTATATGGTAAATATGATCATATTTCGATTGTGTATATAGTAAATATGATAAATATTTCGTCCAATTATTCTTAAGTGTGTAAATGTAGTAAATATAAAACATTATTTCAAATTTTTACTTATAAAATACAATTCATATTTTTTATCGTACATGTATATTAATTAATTTATTAAAAAATAAAAAATACAATATCGATTATTTCCTGACTAGTCTCTAATTATTTTTTAAAGGCTCTATCTGCCCGACCATGACTTAACTATTTTTACATATTCTTACGACACTGATCAAAAGAGAAATCGTACCTGAACATATGTATTTGCTGCGGGTACAATATGTACATTTTTCGGCCCTGTAAAAGCTGGAACAGGCAAGAAGATTATAAAAAACACAAAATGTGATTGAGAACTCGTACACAACCAACTTCAAATACCATAATAGACGAATATAAATTAGTGAATTTACCAGATAGAGCCCATGACCCAAAGAATTTGGTAACGAGCAGCATCAAGAAGCCACAAATTAATCCCACAAACAGCAAAATAGATATTTGATGTTGCACTTCTTTTTTATCCTGCAACAATGACACCTTGTTAATTACCAATGTAAAATTGACAATTTATAAAATGAGAATAGTTCCTGAACCAGACCAAACCGGATGGAATGGTTCTTGAATTTTGAAAACTGTTTGGGAGAGGATGTTCCGTGTTGCTACGCTTAGGGTTGGCATATTTTTTAGCGCAAGGAAAGATGTCAGCCAACATGTTGCAACACATTTGGTAGGACATGATGCGCGCAGAATTAGGCAAGTTCTCGAAGCTTTCCTATTTAATTCGCAGAAGCATGGCGCGCAAGGGAGTTAAGTCACGACGAATTTAGGCAACCTCCAGCTGTGAAAAGAACGCGTCAGCAAGGCCAATTAAGGCGGCAACGCCAACCTGTCTACTTGTCAATAACAAAAGACGGCAAGAGACTTCCTATTCGAAATCGTATTCCTATTTGGAGTTGAAGACCGAATAGGCGTGTGAAGTTGCTATAAAAGCAGGAGCTTCCCCCATAGCAACTTGGACGTTCTCTGTGCTAAATTCTCAGAGCTCTTAACCGTGCAAGACTGGCGGATTAAGAGGCTGAAAGATTTATCAAGAACGGTGTCGATCACTAAACATCAAACGTGAGGGTTGAGTGTTTGTGATTTGAGGGTGTGTGTTTTTCGTGATTGAAGATTCACGACCAGATTGTTGAAGACAACGATACGCCGAGCATAGGCTTGCTCGAAGGGTGGAATTGAGAGGATCTCAAAGACAGGGGAGTCCCTGGTCGAGGTGGTTCACGGTGTAGTAATAGTAGCTTAGGGCAATGGTTTATGTGATGACCAGTTGATGCTTGAAGTTGTACTATTGACTACCGTATAGTGAAAACCTTTCCACTGGCAGAGTGCCCTCGGACGTAGGTGCGGAGTCACCGAACTGGGTAAACATATTGCGTGTCTTCTGTTTACTGTTTATTTATTTTACTATCCATTATTTGTGATCAGACAAGTTGTCGAACCAGTTGTCACAACAGTGTGTTCGACATCTTGTCCCTGCTACGAATCAGAATTTCAAATTTATAATTACATAAATTCCAGAAATTTAAAATTTTAAAAATATACACTTAGCCAGGAGACATTGGCAATGTCTCGCTGGGAATGTAATTCACCTAGCCGGCGAGACATCGATGTCTTGCCAGGAATGGGACACCTAGTCGGCGAAAGCAATCTACAATAGTGTGTATGTAGTTTACCCCCTTTAACTAAAATTTAAGTTAATTTACTTCTCTAAACTTTATTTAAGTTGCATCATTAATAATTGTGTTAAAATAAAAGTGAAATATCAACCTTACCCTTGAAAACTAAAGTGAGAAGTCCAAATTGCCTTTAAACTAATAGAATACAAATAAAATAAAATTACACACGGATACCCTAAAAAAGACGCCATCTGTCTTCCTCTTCCAATAGATATTCATCTTCCCTTTTCGATGATTTCTCATAAAAAATAATTATAGAAATGTCGTTGATTAGACTTAACTTTTAAATACTATCAACTCACAAGTAGAACCAGCTCTAGGGTAAGACAACTAAAGCATGTGCTTTAGGCTCACCCAAAATAAGCCCAAAAAGCTTAATAACTTAGTCCCATTTTTTTTAAAAAGCCTTAAAATAAAGACTTGGTATAAAAATAAAGGCTCTAATTTATATTCTCTCATTTTTAAAAGAAACAACAAGTCTTGTTTTTAAATTTTGCTTTCGGCCTCAATAACACGATTGAGCCGACGCTGCTCACAACGTTTGATTTCAATATGTTCTCCCTAAACTGATCAAAGAGGTTACGTAACTCCCTATAGGATTAACCAGTTGAAATTAAACAAAAATTGTTAAATAAAAATCATTATTCCAACTAAAACCTACGAAACGAATAAGTAATTCAAACAAAAATGGTTAGAAACACAAAAACAACACACTAAAATAGTAATCAAGAAATAAATGAATATATTGAAAATAGAGAAGAGAGTAAAAATGACTCGATAACCATAGGATCCGAGAATTAGTGTGGTGAGAGATTCAAATGATGATCTCCTATGTATGCACAAAGTTTTCTCCCAACCTCTATTGTCATTCAGTGCCCCCTCGATATTTTTGACGACTCGAATGCCATCTTAAAGAGACCTATAATTTATTCCCTGACTAGCAAGCTCTGATATGAACCTTTATCAAAGTCGATGCCACCAAAACCAACAGGTGTTTAAGAGAGGTCACCGTATGCATTGTTGATTTCTTGGTGAAGTGGACGTTTTAATTTTACTATTTTACTTAAGGGTTAGAATTGTCCTTTTATAAAATTTAGAAACCACACACCACTCACATGACTTGTAATAAAAATTATTTGGTTAAATTTAACTATTATAAAATTTTAGAAAAGTTAAAGGTGGTAAAGTACTTTTATTTTTAGGTAATTATGGTAAACTTCAATTGATGTATAGTTGACTATGATCTTCTACAATTTCCAAATTGCTAGAATAAAATTATCTTATATTTTATTGTTTTTCAGTTTATAATAAACTATAAAATATAGGATAAATGGTAAAAAGTAGATGTGAACTATTTAATTTTTGCAAAAAATAATTGTGAAAAGTAACTGTTTACCTATATTTTTTTTGCAAAATGTGTAATTTTGTTCAAAAATGACTGGGAAATAAAAAAATTTAATTAAAACAATATAATTTGAGCACCTATTCTTCTCTTCTCCAACCACCGAGTTGGTCAAACTCCCTATTTTCATCGTCGTGTAATCAAGCCGCAGATTGTTGATATTCGAACGAAGAAGAGAAAACCCGACGAGCTCAAGTTGAAAAAAAAAAGTTAATTCTAGAGGTACTTCTGACATTTTTAAATAAAATTATATATTTTCCAAAATATTGATAAGTTTTAGGTTACTTTTTGCCATAAACAAAATTCATAACCATTGAATAATTTTCTGCTATTTATTTTTGTAATTTTTCATAGAATATACTTAAGGATGTTACCGGAACACAAAGTACGATGACATTGCTGTGATGTGATACAAAGGGCATGGAGGCTTCAACTTAATAATGCTTTGAATCTCGCAATATAAATGTAATTTACTGACTTTTGTGGTAATTCCATAACCCCAACCTAGACACAGATGCCAATGAATTAGAAATCATGGACTCATATCAGTTTTAGAACTCATATGAAGACAAATTTACGAAGACTCAGTGTCAGTTTTAGAAATCACATGAAGACAATTTAACGACTATGCAACCAAATTTCAACGCAATATCAAGACTAAAAACAAGCATTAAAAGGAAAGAACAAAAACAAACGATCCTAATAAGGAATTACCCATATGACTATAAATGTGAATATTTGTATTCATCTCTATAAACAAATCATATCACTAATTAAGGTATCAACTAGATAGTCAAAAATCAAACCATCATATTCCATATATGTGATTTCATATCTCACAATACATATATGTACTGACTTTATAAGTATATGATAGACTAAACTTTTTAAGTTGGAGGTGTGTTTCACCATCCATACAACAAATTTCCGGATGATAAAAAATGTAATAAAATAAAAATAAAATAAATTTTTATTTAGGAACAATAGAAAAAGTCTATATTAATTACAATGGGGGGTTTCGTGTTTTATTATAACTTAAACTCACAACGAAACGCACACTAACGATAAGTAATTATTCTTTTCCTTGTGCGTAAAAAAAACCGCATACCAAAACAGGCAGAACACGTTTCGCTGACCTGTAACACACATCAGAATGGAAATAAATATTGAATAGAGATAATAAAGGAAGCTTTGATAGCGTGCATGCTCTTGTTTCTTTTGACTTATGTCGTAACGTATCGTAACGCTATCACATTAAAATAGTAACATACGAAATATGAGCCCCACTTCACAAATTTGAAAAATCCGAGGCCTAATCCCGAAAGGCCCAAAACAACCCAAAAAAAGAAAAAAGGAAATGTCACACCCACATAAGGAAATATTATATACCCTCGAAAGCCATATATATATATTTTATTTTAATTAGGGGGGAAGCGAATCAACCCTGATTCTATTTGCGAATCACAAATATGCCCATTGAAGAAACAATTTCAATTTAGAATCAATTTCACTATCTTATTGTTATATATTAAAAAACAAAAAGTAAAAAGAACACAACCCAAAATCAAATCCAATTATTATTTTGAGAATATGAAGAAGACATTTTGCTACAAGTTCATTCCGAGCAAGGAGGAGGAGGAGGCGGCGAAGGCGCGGTGCGTGCCCCACCAGGTGACGCGGAGCCTGGTGGAGATACGTGACCTGTACCCGCGGCCGCAGGTGGACCCCACCAACCCCTGGGTCATCAGGAGGGCTCTCACCGCCGGCGAGCTCTCCGCCGGCAAGATCCTGCTGTCCCACCACGAGATGTTCGACCACGTGCTCCGCTACTGGTCCATGAAGCTGTCCGACGACATGCTGTCCGGGAAGAGGCAGCCCGTCGCCGTCGTCGACTCAACCGACTCGGAGTGTCCGAGGTTGTACGACAAGAGCGGATACTTGTACGTCGAGAGGGGTCCCAACGACTGCTACGTCGTCGGGCTGAGGGACCTGGTTCGAGCCCGGTCGTGCCAGGTTGGGGATGAGATTGGCTTGTTTTGGGACGCTGCCACCAGTGCTTTCAACTTCAAGCTGCTCAATCGCGCCGCCTGATGATAATATCTAGCTAGGGTTATTGGCCATGGGTTCTTGTTTATTTATAATATATCATATGATTTTGATGTCTCTAGTGAAGGGTCAAGGATTATTGATTTTTATTCTGTTTTGTGCATTGGTATATTGGGACAACTTAATTGATTTGATTTAAGGGGTGTATTCAATTACGATTTTAATGGATTTGAGAAGTCTTTCCAAGTCTTGTGGTATTCAATCATGACTTTAAAAATACTTTTAAACTCTTGTGATATTCAATCACGACTTTATTCGACCTCCGTCTATATAATTGTGTCCATAAACTCTTGATTGATTGTCAGTCTACTTTGAGAGCAATTTTAAACTTATTGATTGGCAAAGTACATTATCATAAATGTATAAAATGTATTCATTCTTATTTAGGCGTAGTTGATAATTGTCTTAGTTTGACGTAAAGAATTTCTTGTCCCCTCATCACGATTCATGACTCTCTTGTTAGTATATGAGATTTTCTCACCGAAAACGATTTCATCTCTACTAATATCAAAGCACAGTCAGTTGACATCATCAAGACCTATGCTTCACAAGCTTCTCACTCACTCATCTACCGATGCTTTCGTAACTTCATCTTTTATTTTATTACTGTTCTTTCTCAGGGAGCCTGTCGCTAGTTTTTCAAAATCTTCAATTTGGTGATTATACAAAATATATTGAGGATCATGTAAACTTTAAATATACACGTTGTTGATGTCTTAAACATATATGGAATGAATAGGTATAGGGTAACACCTATTTTCACATATTTCCATAGCCCGACATACCTAAACTATCGTGTAACATTACAAAAATTTCTTGGCTTAAGCGGCAAGAGTTTGGTCATTATTTTGAAATTTGACCCTCTATGTTACCAGTACCACAATCATGACATGTTAAAAATCTCCCATGCAAAGAAGCTACAGTCAATATTTTCACACAAATGAAGCATCCCAACATGGACAAAGAAAAATGCATTCAAATTTAGTTTATTATTACTCTAAAGAGCCTCATGTATTTCGTTCAAGATATATCATCAATAGTCAAAAGAGGTGACGTCATCAAAGTAACTGCTTCTCGAATTAATTATAAAAAAAACTAACCAAAACTAGCTATTGACCATTTTTCACACTATAGGGAAAAAATTTAAATAATTTTATTTTCCGAAAATAAAAATGTAGTAATTAGTAATTGCAGCCATTTTAAGATTATAAAAGCAAGCACCCCTAGTCCCAACTTGACAGTGATAATAAATTCTGAAAATGAAGAAGAGTTATTATTACAAGTTTGTGCCTACCAAGGAGGAGGAGGAGCAGGCTAGGGCACGGAACATGGCGCACCAGGTGACCCGTATCCTGGTGGAGATCCGTGACCTGTACCCGCTGCCCCCTAGCGACCCGAACAACCCGTGGGTGATCAGGAAGACTCTCGCCGGGAGCGAGATCTTCACTGGGAGGATGCTCCTGGGGCATCACCAAATGTTCGACCACGTGCTTAGGTACTGGAGCATGGATCTGGCCAAGTACGTGGTCCTCGGGAACAGGTACTTCTTGACCATGATGGATCACACCGATGCTGGGAAGCCCAGGAGGTACCAGAGCGAGTTCATGTACGTCGAGAGGGGCCCCAACGATTGCTACGTCGTTGGCTGGATGGATCTCGCTCGCAATCGCCCCTGTAACGCTGGTGATGAGATTGGCATGTTTTGGGACACTAGGGTTAATGCCTTGAACTTGAAAGTTTTTTATCGTGTCGCTAATCGATGAGATCATCGTATCATCATCGATCTGTCTTCATGGCTCTAAGGTTGTTGTTGTTGTTTTCGTTGTTGTTGTTGTCGTCGTTGTTTTCTTTCCGTTCATGCGAGACTCTTATTGTTATTGTTGAAGTTATGATATCTTTTAATGTATTGTTTTTTTTCATCCCCTAATACAATGGTTTTGGATTGTTTTTGCTTATATCAAGTTGACTTCATTGAATATCATAGCTAAAATTTGTTATTTGGATGTAATTTTGTTAGAAATTGATATTTTACACCATATAATAAAAATTGACGCCGGTGATAAAAAAAAGTTTAAAGACATGAGTTTGTTTGAACAATCGAGTGGTTAATGTTGATGTAGAAATTCACACAGATCCATTAAAAAAAAGCAAAAATGCATCTATTCATAAAAAGAGTACTTGCTACATGAAAATTTAGTTAATTTATTGTATAGTAAGAAAATTACATTGCCAAATACATATGGTATGGCAGTAGACAAAATTACACAATTGCCGTGATGGATGATATTTGATTTTATGACATTTGGTATGTGAACTCGGTTTTTGGATTTTCATATTTACTAACATGACATTCATAATGTTACCACAAAAATTATATTTTAAATTATTTAAGTTCTGACTTGTGATGTACGTATTTGGAAAAATTTATCTCGGATCGATTAATTATATTATGTCATAATGAGTAGATCGATAATGCTATTTATATGACAATAATGATGTTAATACATTTTTACAAAGTTATTTAGACTGCCGTGCGATGTAGAGAAACTTATATCTCAGAGCAATTATAATTCTTACCGTTACGATCCTATCAGTAATGCTATTTTGATTCATCCATAATTAATTAAAATAAACTTTTAAATGAATTCAGTTTGTCGTTATAGATCGATTATTTGGATTTTGACTTGAATTATATTTGGAGAAGCCTATTTCGGAGCAATTATATTTCTTACGGTTACGATTGTATTTACATATAATACTATTTTCATCGATCCGTTATATTAACATGAACTTTTAGATAAACTCAGTTTATCTTGTTATAGATTAATTAGTTTTTATTTTCTCATATTTTATAGTGTTATATTATCTCTGGCCAAATGTAACGGACCAATTATCCCAAAATTATTCAGGCAAAAGGAATAGGTTTTCGTCCAAACTCATAAACATAGTTGTCTATAAAGGGGACGTAAATTATGTAAGGGATAATGACATTCTAACACACATAAGTATTAACGATTTTTACATAATGAGGAGATATCAGCTACAAACCAATAAAGAATGTCCAAACGTTCAAACCGTAGAACATGCAGTGCAATGTTGTAGAACATGATGGACTCGTGCAAAATTGAAGTCATGTAGAGCAATAATGTAGAACATGATGGATCTTGTTACGTGTCGCACGCTGAGACAACACGCGTCTCAGATCCAACGGTTCTACATGGTTTGGACGTTCTATATAGGTTTGTAGCCGAGTGTGCCCCTTTACATAATTATATCTAACCTTTTTAGTTTGTGTAGTAGCATAACTATATCTTTTTCCACTTTAGTATACTCTATCAAAATCTATTAGTTTTTATGTTGAAAAGACAAAATTACCCTTAATTTCATTCGACATTTCAAAATAATAATATATTAAATATATAATTTATTTTTTAAAAAAAACACACGATTTCCTCTTCGTCGGACACCCTCGCCCGAATCTCCAAAACCAACATCTCCTCCTCCTCGGGCGTGTGTCTAGCTTCTGCTTCAATTCCTCCAACTCCCCAACCAGCAATTCATAACTAGCCAACAATGATTGTGTGAGAATCGGTTCCAACCACACTATCAGGGTAGAGAATGTCATCACTATTAAAAACTATACGCGCTACGTACTCCAAATTGACCTGGAAATTCACCCAGAGAGATTATCAATCCCAAATACCTTAATGACATCAAATGAATTTGATACCCGAATAAAGTTATATAATAATACAAATGTTAAATTTTTGAACTTCTTTACCTAGTGAAGAATCTCAGAGATTGGAGGAACAATAAGCATGTTAGAGGAAGTAGTTAAACCTCACTTGAGAAAAGCAAAACTCTCCTTATTTCTTTTGAATCTAAGGTCCATATTTACTTGTAATGCATTTTCAGATCTTGCCACATCAACTTGAACTAAATGAACCACCACCTAATCTACTGGAACTTGGTAGCGAATGCCATATCTTCAGAAAAAGAGGCGCGACAATTATCAACACAAAATCAATTATTCCATAAAGGGTGCCCAACAATCACCTTAATTTCTCCAAAACACAAAATATTGAAACATACCCATCAATGCAACAAAATAACCAAAAAGAGTGTGAAAATTCGGATTAGGTACACGATGTCTGGCACAATGTTTGTGACGTTGTGACAGACACTTGGATGAAACACAGATTAAAACAACACAGAACAGAAACATAAATAACACATGATATGGTTACCCAGTTCGGTGACTCCGCACCTACGTCTGGGGGCACTCTGCCAGTGGAAAGGTTTTTCACTATTCGGTAATCAATAGTACAACTTCAAGCCCAACTAGCTATCACACAAGCTATTGTCCTAAGCTACTACAGATCTCACCGTGAATGAACCTCGACCAGGGACTCCCCCTGTCTTTGAGAACG
>JAYMTP010004841.1:0-14275 GCA_036897365.1 Geranium brycei
AGAATTATAAAAATCTCGACTATTCTAGAGAGTTCCACAAAACTCTTCAATTTTAGGTAATTCTCCAAGATTCTAGAGAATTCCGCCCAAGCCCATCAATTTGGGCCTCTTGTGCCATTTGGGCCGCAAGTCCAAAAACCCACATATGAGCCCAAATACATACAAATTCATTCAAATGGCACTCGTAGAGCCCATACTTGGACGAAAATGTGCACGGATCCGAGTCTGCTCTCTCGGTCCGTGACATTAGTTTGGTAAATACTTTAATAAAATCATATATTTTGGTGGAAAAAAACCCCATAAATGCTTATTTATTATATTATTATTAGGGGATTCAAAATTTCAATATTATTCAGAAAATATTTTTTTGTTCATAAGGAAAATTGCAAAAAGTTCTTATGAACTCTTTGTAAATGTAATTTCTTTTTTTTTCAAAATTTACTTGTGAACTTGTCATTTTTTTTTGCAAAATGTGTACATCTGTCAAAAAATGACTTTTATGCCCTTAAAATATTTTTTTGAAAAAACAATTCATAAAATATTTTTCAACTTGAGTACAACATTTTTTTTCTTTTTACTCCTAACTTGTTTAGATTTGAAGTCTCAGGAAAGACATCAATAACGTGCAATAGGATAAAAAAACTGACGAATCCAAATAGAGAAAATATATTTTTTAATGTTAATTTTAAAAAAATGGGTTCGAGAGAAATTTTGGATAAATGTACACAATTTGCAAAAATTTAATAAATTTACACACTTTTTTGAAAAATTAAAGCTCATGACAACTTTTTGCAATTTAACCATGTTTATATTAGAGATAATCTTCTAAAAATATACTTAATTATCCAACTTTCTCACATAATTACACCTAATTTTAAAATCTTTGTGAGATGTCAGTTGAGTTTATTGTCATTCAAATTTTCAAAATATGTTATTGATGCTTTTTTTCTCCTGCCCCCGCCTTACCCAAAGGGTGAATCAATTCCTTCTTTTTCTGCTGGTCGCTACGCTCTCTGATTCTCCTCTACCTCCCTCCTCGCTATTCCTTCTACTCTGATTACTCTTCATCTTACTTGGGTGATTAAAATAATTACTTCCATTGCCACTGCCATCGCTAAATTTTCGAGTATTGTATTGTAGCCTTTAGTGTCCATTTTTCGATCAATTGGTAGACTTTGTGAAATTCAAATGAATTATGATATTTGAGCTAAAATTGTGTGGATAAAAAACTTCAACCTACGGCTCACCCAACCCACCCACAGTCTATCAAAACGAAAACCAAAGTTCATGTGCACATGCCAACATTGCAACTTAATTCAAGCCCATGAGAGAATCATATCGTCAACAAAGAAAATTATAAAGGTTTATTTGGGCTACTCTCTTTCCGATGTGGGTCTTCAAGTAACAAATGGAAAGTGTGTTATAATTTTGGCCACTCTTTTAAGTGAATTCTAATCTTGTCCACCTCGTTTTCTTAAAACTAGAGTATATAAATTAAAAATGTAGCTTTCATTCTCACTCGAACACTCCGCCTCCCTCTTCATTTTCTTTCTCTCCCTCTCTTAAAACCCAATTCTCTCTCTTCTAAGCACATATTCCTAATAATATCAAACTATTTCTTCAAGTTTTGATTCACTTTTCTCTCCTTTTTTTACTCACCTATAGAGAGAGTTGCATGTCCTATTTTCTACATTATCCTTAAAATCCAATATTCAAATAACTCTTATCCATTGTTATCATGGTTTTTCATTAATTTTTACATGTAATTTTGTCTAGATTTGAGTTCGTATTATACTTATGTTCATGATAATTTTGTTGTATGTATGTATCTTGTTTTTGTGTTATTTCCCAAATAAATAGCATGAAATTGAAAAATATAATCATAATTTTGTAACTGAAATTTGAATTAATTAGGCAAGAGAAAAATTGCATTATTTTGGGTTAAATATAATTAGGTGATAAAATAAGTAATCAATGAATGTAATGGAAGATAAAAAATAATATTAAATTAATGTGATAAAAAGTATGATTTTTTTCATAGGTTATTTAAATTGGGTTACGTGGGTTGCGACTTGATCCACCCACAACTTGTGTGGGTTCAACCTGCAAACATTTTCTCACTCGCGGGCGGGTTGGAAAAGAGTCGAGAAGGAGCAGAAGTTCACTTTGTAGAGGACGTGGTGATCCGAGAGTCGATGTGGAGAGATTTTCAGACGAAAACATGAGAGCATGATGAGAGATTATTCATTAAAATCTCCAAGCTAGCCAAATTTACTTTCCCAAGATTCTAAATAAAAAAATCAATCACTGGCGTCGTCGTCAACGATATTGGCTTCGAAGATAGAGGGATCTTTGCGTCGCCATCCGGTTCGTACTATCTCGACCTACCTCTTTTCTTCTTCGTCAGACCATAGGAGCTGGGAACTCAGGTACCGCCAGAGACAGCCATCGTATGACGACGCAATTGGCCGGGTCAAGCTTTTAGTCCTCACACTTTCACATCCTTCCATAATTCAAATCTCCAAAAAAATTCTATGAGTTACGAATTGAAAACATGATATAAAAAGCTCACTTCTGTTCTAAACTTAAATCACCTAAAAAGCACTCCCAAAAATAAATATTTCGACAATGTGAAGTCCAAGGAGAGAGGGAAAAAAGGAAAGAAAAAAAAAACCCTCCTAATAGTCAATTATATTTATTTAAGATCATCCATTTATATTATACATCAATATCAATAGATGTCACGTTGATAAGAAGATTGGCACAAAACAAACCAAATAATGCATCCTCCAGAATAAGACAGGTCAGGTCGTATGGTTGGTTTTGGTTATCTTCTTTATATTTATTTCAATCTATCTAATTCTAAGGCCATTTACTCCTTGTCTTTTCTCATCCACAAACAAGTTTGCAGTAATTCCTTTTATTTTCAACTCTACAAATTAAACACCATACAATACTCTCCAAAACACATAGCTACTCAACTGAAAATGCATATATTTTACATTCAAAGAAGTAGCTCCAGCTATGATAATATGCATTCCTAAATGGATATAGGAACATCAAGTTTGATTCTCAGCTGCACAATTAGGCCTCTCACTAAATGCCCTCTCTTTACTGCCATCGTCCAGGCGGACGACTTGAGCAAAACTCTTAGACATGTGCTTGATGAAATTATTAGATAACGTAACACCATTTTGGTCTCCCACAGAAATTAGGCTGCCTTGCTGTCTAGCTTTTCGCTCTTGCATGGCTTTCTGCCGCTCTTCGTAAAATTCAAAATCATCAAGGATGGACGTATCGGTTTCATAATTTTGAAAAATGCTCAACGCCTCAATACCCTGTGCCAGTTTTACCTGCAACATTTTGAATTTGAGCAAAGAGTTGTGCTGTAAGTTACAACTACTATATACTAACCACAGGATGTTCGTATGCTTTATAATTTCTAGCTATCCATAAAACTTAAGAAAATATTAATGGTAAATAAAAAGCATGTGAACTATACTATATATAGACCCCCATCTTATCATCTTCTCAAGCACAAATCAGAATGCTAATTTACAGAACTTAGAGCCTTAAGATCAATAACAACACAACTGATTCAGGTACCACAATCAACAATTGATACCTAGGTACATCCTGGAATATGGATGTCTGTCAAAAAGAATGATTCAGTACCTCCTGAGTGTCTCGACTATTGGTCACAGGCTTGTTGTCATTATTTTCTAAGATAATGTAGCGAAACTGATTGTTTGGAACATCTTTGATAATATGCCACTTCACAGGGAATTGCCCACTCCATTTGTCATGCTGCCAGTAATCTACACTTTTGTCAAAATCAACACGCCCAACCATTTCAGCAACCCCACAAAACTGGGCGCTAGCATTAACCTGCATACAATTGTAAAACATAAAATCTTAAACATAAATATGTGAAAAGTACATCGGGAATATAAAGGAAATACATAAGTAATATAGCAAGGAATGGGTACACTAGAATTAGACTAGGTTGATCCGTCAAGCATAAAGCTGGCTGAAAACCTCTAACGCTGCAACAAATAGATAACACAAGAGAAGGCTTTATCCTGGTAAGTTGACTGAACTAATGTTGAAGTATTCTCCTAAGACCTTCAAATGTTCATTAAGTTGTTAAAATTCAGCAAAAATGATAGAGACAGGAAGAAAATGGGCTCCTGTGGCCTTTTGTTGTCCAACACCAAGCACAATGCGCCCTCAAAATTTTCTATAGCAAGAAACCATTAAAAAGGATAGTTTTATTATTTATATAGATCTGGATTCAATTCGTAAGAACTACAATGATATACAAACAATTCATCATGCTGCTCAAAGATGGATTAACCATATTTCATCTGATATTTACTACAAATATTCCTGTATTAAATAGTGAACAACACCCATCCTGAATGAACCCGTGTTACGGAATAAATATTCTTAATTTTAGTAACAAATGCAAAGAGTTCGCTAAGTCTGAAAACATGTGCGAGTTTTTATCATACACTATTCTAACATAAATAAATGGAGCTGAGGAAAAAGGGTTAACGAACCCCAAACTCCTCCCATATTAAGAATATTTCCAAATAAACATCATGAGGATTAGGTAAATTACCGAGAAAAAGAGAAAGACGGGGCATGTGTCTTCCTTCAGCTTAGCTTCATGATAAGCAGCATCTAGTTTTTTGTTCCCATTAGGTGTGCTTGCCCAGACACCATATTTAATACTCTTGTGAATATTATCTTCACTATAAGATTTGATGACAAAGAACTTGGCATCCTTGTACTCAGTGACAAAATCTGTCTTATTGAATGACTCATCATAGATCTTGGTCGTAGACATGTTACATTTATTACCATCAACGGAAGAGCTTCGTTCAGATGTGATTTGACTTTTAGGTTTGGATGCTCGTGGTCCTCGGTTTTGCTCATTGAGGATATCAAAAGTGGCATTACAACTGCATAAGGAACCAATACCCCTCCCAGGTCGCATGCTGCTGTCCGGTGAAAGCCAACCACGACCACTCATTCCCAAATTGGATATTGGTGATCCACTGCCAAAGCTAGAACCTTGAATAAAGTTGCTTTGCGGATAGCCTCTGCTATAAGAATTTGAACTAGATCCAAACCCATATGTTGACCTTTGCTGTTGAGAAGTCTGAGCAAAATAAATAATCAGAATTAATACAAAACTACAGTGACCTTACTTAATTGCATGTGTGTCAGCTAATGATTGAAGTGTCGTCAGTTCCTATCATCTGTAACCAAAAGCACCTCCTAAGTGATAGGTTTCATATGTAGAGAGAATAAGACTAAGCATCTTGGTCAAAGACGGACAATGATAACAAAAGTCACTTGGGCAACATTTCCATTTCTTTCATAAACCAAAATCATAGAACTTACATTATTTCTTTAGTCAGATTGTTGTTGTTGTTGTTGAAATTGATGTTTCTTTCAAATATAGTTTTCATTTCACAGTATGAACATAAAGTTTCCATAAAACCCATAAACATCTAAGAATGGTGATGAAAATGTGCCAAATTCTACAACTTCAGTAACATAGTTTTCCCTTCTTCACAAAAAAGGAAGCAATAAGTTATTTACAAGTGCACTAGAAACGAGAGTCAAAATAACAGTAGCCACATAATGAGAAAGAAGGATGATTATCAAAGACATACAGGTAATAGAACAAACCATTCCAATTTTCTGCCCAAACGAACCAAGTCTGACCATCGGCTGTGGAGACATTGACGGTGATAATGGAGAGAACGGTTGTTGTCTGTCTGAGGGTTTCGACCAATCTGACCATATTCCTCCAGATCTTAAGCCATCAAATCCTTGCTGCAAATCATGAAAACCAAGAGTACCAGGATTTCCAGGAAAGTTTCCTCTACCAAAAGATCCCAGTTGAGGAGGATAACCAGGCCTCAGCCCAAAAAGCATATTTTCATTTTGCTGGTCAACACTCATAGAAGTAGTGAGCTCAGGCTGGGAAATTGGAGTTGGAGAAGTAATATATGGCATGCTAGGAGGAACTAGCTGTTGGTAATAAGGTGTTCCAGAGAATGGAAATTGTTGGGGGGAGTATAACTGTGCATCTCCACCTACAGCAGGCAAAGGAGTTGTGACCGGAGAATACGGCCCATATGGCATCTGTGGACTGTAGCCATATCCAGTATGGAACACCAGGGAAGGATTGTCATTGTAGACACCCTAATTAAGATCATATGTTATAGAAAACTATAATAAGCTTAATTCGAAAGAGGTAAACATATAAAGGAGGTGTCCATTTTCTTGTCTTTTTTGTCCTTAGCGTGTGTGTATTTAGTATGGAAGACTCACAGCAGATCCAATTTCCAAGCCCTCGGCATTATAGAATGGAGGATATTCATCCCATTCTCGAGTTGCATTGTCGTAACCTGTCGTGGTATAAAGATATGAAAGTGACACAACAAATCTTCAAGAATACCACAAGGTTTGCAACATGATTACCATATTATAGATCCTACTTACTGGTGGTTTACAAGACTATTCAACCAACAAACAACAATTTTCAAGTGGTTCATGAGGGTTAGAGTTAATACTGAGAAGATGAAAGTCATAAAGGTTTTTTGACAGTGATAAATGAAGATTGAATCCTGAACTAAATTTTATAAAGCGGCAACATTCTTGAAGCAAAGCACGTTCTACCTAAAAGCTAAATAACCTTTATTAGAAATGGTTTAAACAACTCAAATTCCATAAAGTTCCATATTGATCATCTTACAAGGAATTGATGTTCAATATTAAGGCCATAAAGTAAGGTCCAATTTACAATAAAAAATGCACAAAACCTAACAAACAAACAGAAAAAGAAGTGGGCCATAACGTGACTGAACACACCAAATGCTTTGATCAGCATGGAATCTTGAGTATCAAGGGTGCACACGGACTTTGCAGGAAGTTGCTATCAGAATTTATTGCAATCGATAATCTTGAGTCAGGTTGAAACTTAACCCTTTTAAGATAAAACAAGAAACCCCACAACAATATTTACATTTCTTAGGCTTTTTTTGCATCATTTTATTAATTCGGAGCTCTATCCAAATTTACTAACATAACAAAAATCAGCATTTGACCTATAAGTCAATCTATTCAAAATCTCATGTATCAGCCTAGCGCTAGTGTGGAAGTAGCTGATATGGGTCATGCGCGTGCTACTAGGAAATGAAGGGATATCATGGAAGAAACTTGATTGAGCTGAATCACGAAAGTAGATTCAGCACTGACTTGCTCCAAGTTTGCTTCCAGAGGACACCCATAGAGATTGAAAACTAACCTCCATAGTAGAATGTCTGTGGCTGGGCTGCATAGAAATTGGGCGGATAGGCAGTGTGCTCTCCACCTGAACCAAAAGATCTCAGGGGAGCAGTAGCGTCCTTTGGATGGCCTATAAGGGTAGCATCCTGAGAAGAATTTGAGGAAACTGCCTTCTCATTTTTCAGTAGAAGAGGCTGATATGACATTGCCAAATAAAAAATTATCACAACCATGTACTTTTTCTTAACTTACACTTATCCATAGAGAAATGAGAAAAAAATATGGAGATAACTGTAGTTAGTTCACAATTACCTGCTCCTGTATGTTAGCCGGGTCAGCAGTTTTCTCTTCCGCATCTATGATCATTATGCTCAGTGACATAGTAGATTCTTACAAACACAGGCAGTACAAAGTATTGACCAACCAAAGCAAAATTCGAGGATAGGAAAACTTGAAGCTATGAATATGCGCGCACATATTCAAGCGTGCACACCTATGCACACATGATAAATAGAAAATATGAATAAACAAGCAAGAATTTAGCTCTAGAGCAAAAAGCTCAGTATTTAGTTGCAGCAGCAAAACTAAAATATAAAGGGAAAATGTCATAAATCACCCCAACATATTGGGCATAGAACTGTAAGTGGGAAGGCAAGTTTGTAATCATCCACATATTTTGTCACCGAATGACAGGATTATATTATGTCCTCCATCCCCATATAAGTATCTAGTTTGAATATCTGTTCCACCACGTTATATCTAACTACCAAAAGAGATGCAATGATCCCACAACCCTTTGTTAAGAGATGCAAATGTTAAATTCAGACTTATTTATCATATAAAAAATAAAGGAGAATACTCCACAAATTTAGAAACTAATTTTGGGGAAGAGGGAGTCGTATTGTTGTTCCATTGCAAATACAAGGAGAACAGAAACATCAAAATTACAGGCAATACATTGATTTGAAAGATATAAATGCTAAGTGAAAAATTATAAGGAAATCTAAGTGAAGATTGCCCAGATATCAGATCTCAATACAATACAACACACGATCATTAACATTGTTGAAGTGCATGCATATTGATATGAGAAATTTCAAATCAAATTGAATGTCGATCTTCAAACGACAAAGGCATTAAGCAAACTATTAATTTTCCCTTTGAGAGTGCACATACAAATGTATGGATTGGAAATTGAATAGAGACGAAAAACGATGTGAATTGAAAACATATGAAAGTAACGAACACGAGAACACAAACCATTATCATCATCCTCGATTGAATACAATGAATCAAGTTCAGATCAGAGAGATCGTAGAGAGAGAGAGATAATAAAGAGTAGGAGGAGATGGATACCTGAAGTGGGATCCGGATCCGGGCCTTGGGGATGGGTTGCGGGTGAAGCCATGCCATGATTCACAAGGAAGATCTCTGTGCACGAGAGGTAGAGACAGACTCTACAACAACTCAACATTTTTATTTGCTTAATTAATACATCAATATAAAAATCACCCTCACTACCACTTAGTCTGTCATGTCACCGTCAATTTCAAAACAGATTGGGCATGGTTAAAAAAAATTCATGTAACTGTCCAACTTTAAATGTAGGCGTCAAATACGAATTATATACGATATGGGATTGATTGATTACTTTTTTTCCATTTATTTAAGAGCCTCAAATCTTTACTTTTTTTTTCGATCAATCAAATCTTTATTTAAATATAAGAAAAATGATATATGAGTGAATTTTGGAGACATGCGCCCTATTTTTTACTAATTTTGGAGATAGCAGGGACGGAAACAACATTTACCAGATGGTGTATGCCTTTTTTATTATAGGGATAATTTCAGGTGGCACAGTTAGAATTTTTTTTTTCAGATGGGTGTACTTAAGTTTTGCAAAATTTTCACTTGACATCTCTCCGTCGAATTCCGTTAGTTTTTAATTTTTTGACATGTGGAATGACTAAAATACTCTTAAAATTTGAATGAGTTATTAAAATTAAATTGAAAAGACTAAAATGCCCTTACATATACTTCTAATTTTCAAATCTACGCCATCAATCCTTTCTCTTCACACTCTTTATCTTTACCTCTCTCACTTCTCTTCTACATAATGGTTCATCGCCAAAACCTTAGAATCCTAGCCCTTCATTAATTTGAATTGGTGAAGAACCCACGTTCAATTATCTTCCATAAATAATATCCCCCAAATTTTTGGCTAATGTTGTAAAACATGTATCCATGCATTGAAATATATAATTACTAAAATCGATAACTAACTGTTTACTGGCATTAAGTACTATTTGTGGAAACTTGAAATCAATTTGAATTGGTGAAACAACACCAAAGGAAAATATATTTCTGTTATCAAAATCAAAATGTTTCTATCCCCAATATTTAATTTTAGAAACAATCATATATTTTTATTTTGGTCTCTATAAGCAAAAAAACACTATCAAGCACCTCAAGATATCACAGCTTAATTGTTGTTCTTGAAGAAAACACACACCCATGCCCATTTCTTCATCATCTTCTTCACTGTGCTCAACCTTAATCTCAGAGGCGACCATGGAAATGGCCCCCAAACACCTTCTCCCTCTTTCCTCGAATTCGACCCACCCACGAACCCGCCCTTCTTCCTGGCTGCCATCTCCTCTCCGGCTCCGTCCCCATCTGGAACGCCACCGTCAACGGCCTCCCTGCCTCTACTGCCGCCCCAATTCAAACTTCCTCTGTCGCCGCGTCAACCTTCCCTCCTCCCCAGCCGCATCCACAATTTCAGTTTCCTCCATCTCCATTGCCATTTACAATATAAATTTGGGGTTTGTTTGTACAGAAGTGTTTGCTTGGGAGGAGAGAGGAGAGAGAAGGAAGGGAGAGGAGTGAGAGAGGGAAGAAAGATGCTGTCAAAATTAGAAATACATATAAGTGCATTTTAGTCTTTTCAATCTAATTTTAATAACTCATTTAACCTTTAAGAGTATTTTCTTTATATCACATGTCAAAAATGTTAAAAACTAACGGAATTGAATGGAGAGGTGCAAAGTGAAAATTTTGCAAATCTTAGGTGTACCCATCTGAAAAAAATATTCGAGGTATGCCACCTGAAAAACAGACAATTGTAGGGGTAGCCACCTGGAATTATCTCCTTATTATATGGTTACAGTCTAAGTCTCAAATACATGAATCTAGGGTTGTTTATGGTTCGGTTTTGAACCGAACCCATCAATTCGGCTTTAAGAAAGTAGAATTTGGTTCAGTTTGATTCAATTTTGAATATGTCGGTTTTTGTTCTTTTCGATTTTTTTATGAACCAAATTTCTTGAAATTCTTACATTTAGACTTATTATTTGACTTACCTGTTTTCGGTTGAATTTTCTTTAAATGATTTTCATAAAATTATCACATTTTGGGCCGATTTTGACTTTTTATTTGACTTATTTTCTATTGGACTAATATTTTTAGGCCTGATTAATAAATATCGATGAATTAGAATGAACCATATGTCTAAATCAACTGGTTTTTAATACGTTTTTATCGTTTCCTATTTTATAACTGAACCCATCGAGTTCGTTCTGTTTTGAACCGAATCAAGTCATTTTTTTCTATTTGGTTTGGTTATTTTTTGGGCCGCTTCGATTATTTTTGGGCAACCCTACATGTATCATTAGTTAAATTGTAATATATCATTTTTAGGTTAAAGTGTGTATGTCTTCGAGAGCATATTGTATTATATCGTTCTTAAGTTAAAGTGTGTTCATACCTTTGAGAGCATAAAGGAGTTTGACATATTTTGACATAACATATTGTGTGTTCTTGAGATTAGAGTTATTGAACATAGTGGGACATTCTTATTAACTTCCTTGAGGCCACATGCTAGTCGTCTACAAAGAATGTTTGGCAACATCAGGTGCAACATCCTAAAGATAGAATATTGTGATACTCGAAGGTAAAAAAGTTTCTTAAAGTTGGAGTTGTTCCAATGGTGTCATGATCAAAGCTTTGACAGAGAAACTTGTTGAGTACTATATCAAGGTGTCTTTGTGACTTGAAGACGAAGAATAAAGACCGATGCAAACTTAAGATGAAGACATTTGGTAGTAAAATATTAAACGTGGAGCAAGTTGAAGGAACATACTCTTCAACTTCAAGATGTCGAAACATATGATATGACATTAATTGAAAATAATTTCATAGTGTAGAAGACTGCTCAAGTTGTAGCAACATCTAGTCCAACATATTCAAAAATTTGCATAGAATTGGTAGGAGTTCAAGAATAGAAAAGCTTTGAGAAAGTTCCAACTCTGCACCTGATACATCATAATACAACAACAGCTCCTGTTTTGGGGGTTCGACTTTTAACCTACAACCACTGTTTCCATACCGTTCTAGACGAATTTTGAAGCCAAAAACCATCCACCATCACCTGAGATCATCAAGACTAGCAAGGAAGCATCGATTCAGAAGTAGAGTTGAAGATTTCACACATTCGATCTGAGCCTTAGTGCTTAGAGTTTGTTTGTTTTCTTCCCTTCTTGAACTTGAATTTCGTACTATGTTTTTTGTACTTTGCATCGTGATAAGGGGCTAAAACCCTAAATCATGGGTGTTGGACCATTGATACTCTATGCTTGCCATTATTTGCTAGTTAATTTAATTGCATTATTCATAAGATAGTTTTTCTACTTTGTGCGTGTATATGTTTGTGGAAGTAGCTAATTTACAAGCATAACTTGAGTTCGAGGCTAATCTCGAGAGGGATAGTTGAAAACCGAACTAAGTAAAATCGAGAGGTCGGTCTCCTAGAGTCGAACTCTCGGTACAAAAATTGTCAAACTTAAAAATGTTGAAGACCGATTATAAATAATTCCGAGAGGGTCACCGGTCTGAACATAGGCATTACCCACAGTCAAGAGACGGGTAATGTACTTCTAACATAGTCCCTATCTTTGAATGTTGAAATTGATTAATTGCTGAATTTTGGATTAACATTGAGTCGTCGATCTAGCACCCATAGTTGCTAGTTTATCTGATTTCATAAACCATTATTGCCTGATATTGTGTTATTTACTACATTTGTTTCTTGAGTGACACCACCACACACCTTACAACAAAATCTCTTTTAAATTTCTGTCTACACATCCCAAATATAAATTGTCTAAGTACGAACCCCAATTTTGATCCCTGTTGAAATCGACCTGGATTCAAGTTGGTAAATACAAATATACTTGATTGACTAATAGGCGCTGCAAAGCGCCCATCAAAGACTTTAGGAGTTTCCAAAAAGATCTGTTACAAAAATGTTTACCGCTATCACTCAAAATAGCTCGTGGTGTGCCAAAACATGAAAACATATTTCCTTTTAAAAATTTGCACACCATTCCGCCACTAAGATAAACTCATGTTGTTGTGACTTTGGAAATGGGCTAATAAAATCAATGCCCCACACGTTTCACATTCGACGTTGATAGTCATGGGAATCTCATTTTTCTTGGTGATATTACCCCTTCGCTGACACCTGTCACATCCCTTACAAAAGCTGTAAGCATCTTTAAATAATGTAGGCCAATAAAAGCCAAATTGTAATACCTTGGTTGCAGTTTTGTGAGGGGTAAAGTGATCACCTACCTCAAGAGTGTGACAATGGGTCAGAATCTTGTTTACCTCGACTTCGGGGACGTACCGCCTAATCCTGTTATTTGCACACAACTTATATAAGTTAGGTTCGTCTTAGAAATACTTTCCACTATCATGCCTTATTTTTGCCTTCTCATATCTGATACAATTCCCCAGTATTTCTCCTATCACGATAAAATTCGCAATGTTAGTAAATCAAGGGGATTTTCCTGTTACAACACATATCAATTTATGCTTAACAAAAAAGAGTTGTTCATCAAGGAACCCTTCTTCAATGGTCAAGCCATTATCACCACTTGGGTTAATTATTCGAGAAAGATGGTCAACGACTACATTCTCAACCCCCTTCTTGTCCTTTATATCTAAATTAAATTCCTACAAAAGTATGATCCACCTCAACAATCGAGGCTTAACTTCCTTCTTAGCCAACAAATGTTTCAATACTACATAGTCAGTATATACAATTACCAGCATATGTACGAACGAAATTTATCTCAGACAAGCACTATGGCTAATATCTCCTTCTCAGTAGCGTCATAATTCAGTTGGGCATCGCTTAAGGTCTTGCTAGCATAATATATAGTATGAAATACCTTATCCTTCAATTGCTCCAGAACTGCATATACTGCCCGATCACTTGCATCACACATCAGCTCAAAAGGCAAGGTCTAATATGGACTTGCCATAATAGGTGTAGTAATAAATTTTTCAAAATTTCAAAAGCTTCCATGCAAGCATCATCAAATTTAAACTCATCCTCTTTAGCAAGCAAAGCACACAAATGTTTAGCAATTTTTGAAAAATCCTTAATAAAGCGCTTATAAAATCCAGCATGCCCAAGGAAACTTCTAATTTCTTTAACATTGGTGGGTGGAGGAAGCTTGTCTATCACCTCCACCTTACCCCGGTCAACCTCAATCTCGTTAGATGAGATTTTATGGCCAAGAACTATACCATCATCCTTTACCATAAAATGACACTTTTCCCAATTTAAGACCAAATTGATCTCCTCACACATGCTCAACACTCGACCCAAAGTATCCAAACAATCATAAAATGAAGGGCCGAGCACAGAGAGGTCATCCATAAAACCTCGAGATATTTCTCCACCATATTGTGAAATATGGAGGGCATAAATCTCTGGAAAGTGGCAGGGGCAGTACATAGCCCGAATAACATCCTCCTATAAGCGAAGGTACCATACGAGCACGTGAAAGTGGTATTTTCTTAATCTTCCACGACTTCCTGGATTTGGTTATATCCACTGTAGCCATCAAGAAAACAATAGTAGTTATGCTCTGCTAGCCTTTCCGACATCTGGTCTATT